>JASTWR010000781.1:0-79090 GCA_030770355.1 Harpagoxenus sublaevis
CCGTTATAATACCGCGTGTTGCGTGTAATATTTGTTGCGAATTAGATGATGCTGTTAATAAACAACGTGTGTTTAAGCATAAATTTATCTTATTCATTACGTATTGAATATGATAAATTTATAATTCATCAGAATTATAATCGCTACTAATTTGTGTATTACAATAAAAAAAAAATACCCGAAAAAATTATATTTAAAAACATTAAAAAATTTAGAATTAATATTTTGTCTAGACATAATAATTTAATTCTGCAATTATGTTCTTAATAACTATAGCTTATTAATAATTCGATGAATTATAAGTATGTCTAGATATAATAATAATAATTCTTTTTGTTAAATATTAATTTAATTTGGTAGAATTTTTACGATGATATTAAATAGCAAAACGGCGTGCCATACATATTAATTTTTAAATGCAATTCTTAGCTTCTTCATGTATAATTAAAAAATAAAACAAAGAATAAAACGAGAATAAAACGAACCATTAATCCTATTGCTAAATTAATTTTACATAAATAAAATAAACTAAGTAAACTAAGAGTTACTACTTTTAAAATCTAATACTACCGTGTAATCTTTTATAATTTAATAATGTAATATCCCTTTAATTGAAAATTAAATTTTGTAATTTATGACTTGTTCAATTAACAATTGTTGTTTAAATTTTTAGTACATAATTGGGCCGAAATTCAATCAATTAATTCAAAAGTAAGTCACTAGCTGTAATGACAAATGGAATTACTTTACCTTAAAATTCGCATAGTTATAAATCAGTATGCACGTAAGTAGTAATATGTATGTATGAGTAGTAATATCACGTAAGTAATAATGTATAACCGGTACATTTTTGAGAGGATGAATGAATGAATGATAAGAAAGAAATAATCAAATAAATGTTTCAATATAATTAAAGCCTAAAGAGAATGAAGGAATAGATGTATAAAATTAAAAAAATTAGAATTATTGTAAAGAAATACTGATTCGTATGTATGCCACTTGATTGCAATTATTTAACTCTTATTCATATTTCTTATTGATATTGTACGTGATACACAAATTAGTAGCGATATAATTCTGATGAATTATAAATTTATCTTATTCATTACGTAATGAATAAGATAAATTTATGCTTAAACACACGTTGTTTATTAACAGCATCATCTAATTCGCAACAAATATTACACGCAACACGCGGTATTATACGGACGTCACGCAAACAATCTTTTGTCTAATGCCTGTGAGAGCGTGAAGTGCGCGGTCACTAACACTATTAACGCGCGACTCACGGACAGGTTTCCGTTTAATCGTAATCTGTAATTGGCCACGTTTAAACCTTTTTATCTCAGAAACTACTGCTCGGAACGAAAAGTGGCAAATACGTTTTAAATTTATTTTTTCGAGAACTTTATTGCTATGGTATTTTGATTCGCGAATTTCGGGACACCCTGTATTTACCTTGAAAAAATCAAAGTAATATATTTATTACAAAAAAAAATGATATCATCTTTATATTATATCGAAAAATAACTATTGTTTTTTTAAAAAATGTATTCCCATTAAAGTGAAAAAATTAATATAAAATGTGAAAAATTTTAGTGAAAAAAACTTGGCGCTGCTAAACATAATAATATACATATATTAATGAAACAATTTCTATAAATGAAAAAAGTACTTTAAATTAATGTGTGAAAGTCTCTACATTCACATTGTAATTATTAATTTAATATTTTAAATTAGTTATTTATTGCTTTCAAATATTTTAAAATTTGGCATCGCCAAGTTTTTTTCACTAAAATTTTTCACATTTTATATTAATTTTTTCACTTTAATGGGAATACATTTTTTAAAAGAACAATAGTTATTTTTCGATATAATATATATTTAATTGGCGCATAATTTAAAGATAAGATATTATTTCTTTTTTTTTGTAATAAATATATTACTTTGATTTTTTCAAGGTAAATATATTACTTTGGTTTTTTTAAGGTAAAGATATTACCTGGATTTTTTCGAGGTACAAAGACAACTACTTCGATTTTTTCAAGGTACACCACGCGTGCTTGGCGTCTTTTTTTTACCTTTTTGTAAAAGGTAATTTTGTACGGATATCACCCCTTTTTGTTATAGATACCTCAAACGCCATAATGTCTATCGACATCGACATTTATATCTGATAAAATCAAATATAAATATTTTTTGTATTATAACTTACAAGAATTATATCTGAGAGTTTGACATCCTTAAATGTGCAGTGTAGTTTGTATAAATTTATAAATCATTAAAAAAATTAAGACACAAAATATGAATATATAAGGCAAAGTCAAATTTGTCGAGAGCACATTATGCAGTGTTTGCTATAAATAAATTTTGTCGAAAGAAAAACAGATTTGATACAGAATTTGGCATGTACGATGCTATTGGCAGAATGTCATAGTAGAAAATATATGTATAGTAAAGTTTGTTAACAAAATAAGGCAATTAATAATTTATAATACAAACTACACTGCACTTTTAATTAAGGATGTCACTGTCAGATATAATTTTTGTGTTATAATACAAAAAATATTTAGATTTAATTTTATCAGATATATTTGATAGTCATTATTAGAGAAAAGAGAGAGAGAGATTTTTGATTGATTGATTGATTAGGTTTATTATGCCCAAGCAAAAGCTAAAGGGCAAAGGTACAATAAAAGCAGATAAAAACAAAGAACAAAGAACAAAGAAATACACTTATGGTGAATAAGTAGTGAAATATACAGCTAAGAATATAAAGCTAAGAATTACGTTGAAAATACATTTGTAGTAAATAAGTGGCGAAATATACAGCTGAGAATGTAAAGCTCAGAATATCGTTGAAAATAGAAAGAAGAATATAAAGCTAAGAATTTCGTTGAAAATACATTTGTAGTAAATAAGTAGCGAAATATACAGCTAAGAATGTAAAGCTAAGAATATCGTTGAAAACACTTGTAGTAAATAAGTAGCGAAATATACAGCTAAGAATGTAAAGCTAAGAATTTCGTTGAAAAGTGAAATTATCTGAAATACTGCTGAAGAATTATGAGTCAACGAAATCCAGTTATTATGCTCTCTCAAATAAAGGACAAGTATAACCACGTAACTAGAGTACGTAACAAGTATAACCACGTAACTAGACTAATATAGACTTGAGCATAAAACGATTGTAATGTTGAACATAAAATGAAAAAGCTTATAAATAATTAAATATTTCATCGTGGTGAAAAAGAGTGACTCGCATGTGCGTATGTGGAACTTTCATTAAACCTAAGGCGATCATCGCGTTATAGTGGTGAGAGAGAGAGAGAGAGAGAGATTGATTGATTGATTGATTCTTTATTATGCCATAGTCAAGACTTTAGGCAAGTAATGAATAATACAGTTATATGTGTACTTAGCTCAAGAGCAAAATACAAAAAACAAAAATTGGAATAAGTAAGAACTAAAAAGAAAAGACGCAGTGTGATAACAGCAATAAAGCGAAAGCATAAGTGGAAACAATAGAGATAATAATGACAATAAAGCAAAAGATAGTAATATTGTTTCCTCCTCAGCCAATGCTTCACGACTTATTATAAGACAAAATAATTCGAGTGAAAGACGTTTGAATATACATAACTAATAAGATAATATTGCGTCATATAACCAAGATTTCGTTGATAATGTAAAATGATCTGAAATACTGCTGAAGAATTATGAGTCAACGAAATTCAGTTATTATGCTCTCTCAAACAAAAGAACAAGTAAAACCACGTAATTAGACTAATATAGAACTTACTTAAGCATAAAACGATTATAATGTTGAACATGAAGCGAAAAAGCTTATAAATCATTAAATATTTTATAGTGGTGAAAAAGAGAGGCCCGCATGTGCATAAGTAGAGCTTTCATTATACCTAAAGCGATTATCACGTTAAACATGAAGTGAAAAGCATGTGAGTCGTTTTACATGTAGTGGTGGATAAGAGAGGCATGCATGCGCCGTCACAAATGTCGGAGTCAACAAGATCGTCGGAAATATGTAAGTGAGGCTAGGCCATAGAAGCAGAAGGAACACAGCCAGCATCAGCCAAGGGTCATTGAAGCCCTGCTAAATCAGCCTCAGAAGTAATCAATATGGGAGGCTGGCCACGTACCCTGCGGACATAAATCATACCGTGCGTGCACCATACATGCTTAAAAGATAACTGCCTGGCTATAACTCGAGTCCGGCGCAACAATTTGTAAATAGAAGAGAGAGAGAGAGAGAGAGAGAGAGAGAGAGAGAGAGAGAGAGAGAGAGAGAGAGAGAGAGAGAGAGAGAGAATGCGAGCGGGGAACGCGAGCGTGACCGCGAGAAAGAGCAATACGTACGATAGATATAACCTCGCGACCCTCGCACAGGGTGTATCCCAGGAACCAGCCATCCGCAAGGCGCGAACTCTGTCACTTCACTCCAGCACTGCACTTCGTTCGGAGTGTTCGGACGCGACGACGCGGACGGAATATTTCTCGACGACGCGGACGTCTAAAGCGGCCCATAACATGTACGAGTTTGATTCGCGAGCCGGACTCAAACGTTTTTCACCACACACACACACACTCCCGAATAGTCCCAAAATTTGGCTCGTCGGACGCCGAGCCCGTCTCGTAACATCTCACCCACGATATTGTTTACGAAGGCTTCTTTGCTTATGACCACGATCGCAGCGTTACGATAGATGTAGACGCACCTTAATAATTCATACGATAACTGTCACGACGAACGTTACGATTGTCGTAATGAGCTTACGATCCATCGTGCTGCGATCGTGATCGTAAGCAAAGAAGCTGTCGTAAACAATATATGTATCTCAATTTTCCGACGTTACAGATAAGCATCATAACCTCGACACGGACGGAATATTTCTCGACGACGCGGACGTCTAAAGCGGCCCATTATTTTTGTACGAGTTTAACTCGCGAGTCCGGCTTGGCGAGCCGGACTTGAACGTTTTTCACTACACACACACTCCCGAATCGCGCAAAGCCCGAGTCGATCCAGCCGCGTAGGTTATCTCGCTCCGCGCTGTCACATCACACACCACCGGGTCGCGGGGCGCCGGCAATGCGACTGCACTCAGTGACTCAGTACACCAAGTGCACCGCTGGCGATACTTTGTTGCTCTACCGCCGGGCCGCAGGGCGCCAGCTGCGCGACTGCACTCAGTACACCAAGTGCACCGCTAGCGACACTTTGTTGCTCTAAAATAGCGCCGCAAACGTCAAGAAGGTGAAAGTTACACGACAGTGGTGCCGCCGCGCGCCGTTGCGAGACTAGCAAACGGAGAAGTACGTATCTTAATGTAAAATTTTCAGGTCTGGACTTTTGCATCGCAATATATTTTTTCGTAGGCCACGTAGGGGGAAAATAAAAATACTTTTATTATATAAATTTGGTCCAAGCTTTCCATTGAGCCTAGTTAGAACTTGATCCGTTCACTAGTTATCGAGATCTCAAAATCTCGAGTACTCTCAACATATATATAACTCGTCGCGTCGCGTATATAGAGCCACGGCTGTCTCGCTCCGCGCGTACTTGGCGCGAGACACTACCGTGTCTCTTGATTTTTTTAACATACGTTTAAATTGATCTAATTTTTCACATTGCCTTAATTCAGTTGGTAAGGCGTTGTACATATTCAAACCTTCATAAAACAAACTTTTTTGTCCGCTTTTCGTTCTACGAAATTGTATTGCAATACTCCCGGTCTGTCTCGTTTGCCTTCCACTCACATCTCCTACTATTTCTATCTTATTACCTAAGTGTTTTGGCAACATACCTTTTACTATCTTAAAAATAAAAATGCACACATTGTACCTTAGCCTCTGTCTTACATTCATAAACCTAAGAGTTTGCAGCATTAATTCTACCTTAGTATATCGATAACATTGTAAGATGACTCTCATGGCTCGGTTTTGAGCCACTTGCAGTCGATTCAGCTGCGTTTCACCCATGCCTACAAATAACGTAGCACAATACTCAAAATGAGGTGCTATGATTGACTTATACACAGTACATCTAGTGTACACCGATATATCATTCCCTATTCTATTCAAAAAGCTTACTTTTTTCCCGATTTTCTTTAACATATAATCACAGTGATCCTCCCAACGGAGTCTACTATCAATCATAACACCTAAATATTTTGTATTCTCCACACGCTCTATAACAGTTCCATCCAAGCATTTCACTATTATGTTTGATTTCAATTCCTTTCTTATACTTCTAACTATCATATATTTGGTCTTATCTGCATTCAATTTCAACATATTTACATTCATCCATTCTTCAACTATACCGAACACCATATTCAATTTCATTTCTAATTCTTCACAGCTCTCTCCTGTTACACTCACGGTCGTGTCATCTGCAAATAACTTAAATCTACTTTCCTTAGGACAGATTTTAACCATATCATTTATATACAGAATAAACAATAGAGGTCCCAATACAGATCCCTGAGGCACGCCATATACAGTATCAATTAATTCAGAATATATATCATTGAATCTAACTTGCTGCTTTCTATTGCTTAAATATGATTTTATCCATTCCAATACAACTCCTCTTACTCCATACTGATATAATTTTTCCAATAATCTTTTTCTATCTACTGTCTCAAACGCTCTTTTAAGATCCAGGAATATCACTCCTACCATTTTTTTCTCCTTAACTAACCGCTTCCAGTCCTCGATAATACTTTGAATTGCCGTCTCACACGACTGATGTTTTCTAAATCCCGATGGATGTTCAGTTATTATTTCATTATTTTCTATAAATTTTTCCAACTGTTTTTTAACAACTAATTCTAACACTTTTTCATATATTGGTAACATATTAATCGGTCTATATTCGCTCGCTTTTTTTGGCTTATTTACCTTTGGTATCGGTATTATCGTGGATGTTTTCCACCCCTCTGGACATTTACCTGTACTAAGCGAATCATTTATTACCCCTACAAAATCGTCTTTTATCTCGTGTATCACCATTTTTAGTATATTACTAGTAATCCCCTCCTCTGTTCCGCTCTTTTGTGGTAGTTTCCTAACAATTTGTATTAAATCGTTTGCATTAATTGGCTCAAAATTTTCCATGATATCCTTATTCTCAATTACATATATTGATCTCCTACCTGTTCTTTTCATCCCCTTATTATCAATAGATTTCACAATATTACTAATACTTTGTACATAATATATATTAAATTTATCAGCTATATTACACTCTTCAATGTCATCTAATATTTCAAAATCTACATTATCAATGTCCACTGAGCCCCCTTGCTCACCCTTAATTAAATCTTTCAGAGTTTTCCACATTTTTGTAGGATCACCCTTATTATGATCTATCATATTCTCATAATATTCCTTCTTTTTTGTCTTGATAAGTTTTACTACTGCATTTCTTTCACTTTTGAAAAATGCCCAGTCCTGATCCGTACCTGTGCTAACCGCCCTACTGTAGGCCTCATCCCTTCTTACTGCCGCCATTCTTATCTCATCTGAAAACCATTTCTTCCCTTCCCATACTTTCGGAATTTTAAACTTTTTCTTAGGCGCTACAGTATCCAATACATTTACTATACTATTAACAAATTTCTCAGCCCTTGTATTTACATCTAACCCTTGACCTTGCTCAATTCTTTCCCCCATTATACTAAGAAATTCATCTACATCAAACTTACTATAATCCCTGCCTCTAAATTCTTTATATTTATTATTTTTTATATTTACATTTAATTCAACTTTGAGCCATGCATGGTCCGTTATTTTCGGTTTCTCATACACCTGCACCTTCACTTGATTACTAGAAAAAATTAAATCGATAGTCGTTTGACTATTCTTTGTAACTCTCGTAGGATTATCAACATATTGCTTCATCCCTAAGTTTTGCATTACCGTTAATAATTTCTTTGAATAAAATGAATCTAGCATTATATCTATATTAAAGTCTCCTATTACCATACAGTCACCTTTTATTATTAAATTTTCTACTGTATCTTCCAAAAATCTCACAAAGTCACCATCCGACGCACTCGGCGAATGATACACTACCGCTATTACACCCCTATACATATTCTCTCTCATTTCTATCGCCACGCACCAACAGTTTCGACTCTATCTTTTTCTTCTCTACTATCTTAAATTTAATATTACTCCTAACGTATAAAAGCACTCTTCCTGTATGTCTATTTTCAGCATCACATCTAACTATACTATATCCCGGTATATTGACCTCACTATCCTCTATTTCTACAGTCAATCTCGTCTCTGATAACGCTAAGATCGCAGGATTCCTTCTCTTCATAATCTGATGTTGTATCTCGTCCTTATGCGCCAAAAAGCTCTGAGCATTCGTATACCAAAGTAATTCCGCATCTTCCTGTAGTTGCTACTTCGCGTCTTCCCAGCCAGCTCTCTTTTTCTTTTCCTCTAGTACTCTCTTGAATTTCGGGCACTCCGAGTCTACCGCCTCATGTTCTAAATTTAGCTTCAAATTATACGTCTTATTTTTATACATACAATTTATACAGCTCTTTTTTGTTGCCGTACAATCGCTCGCTTTATGGTTTCCTGCACATTTGAAACATGCTTCCTGCCTCGTGCAATTCTTAGCCATGTGGAAGTAACCCCAGCATTTGTAGCATCTTACGACGCTAATAAAGTTGTATACTACACATTTTCTCCAACCAATATTTAATCTTCCTTTCTTTATCATCTCTTCATGTGTACCATCATCTACCTCCAAAATCAGAGATCCCTCTACCTCTCCTCTTCTTCCACGGGGTCGCTCGTTATTCTTGTCTCTTCCGTGGTCATGGAGGAAGAACCCACGATGCACGTGTCTGGAATGCTTCAATTCTCTCGCGGCATTTAGAACAGCAATTTCACAATAGACGAACAAGTACTTGGTTATTAGGTGTATTACATTATTATTATTGTTATTGTTAACACTAAAAATATTATACACAGTGTGACGGGGCAGCTCCGCTGCACGTTGCAGCGTTCCCGCCGCCACGAGACGCGGATTTGCAAAGCGAGCCGAAAGAGCGACGCGAAATCTCCAGGGGGCCTGATATTTAGATAATTGCGTACTGACTCCTTTTTTTTGTTTTTTTTTATTTGTATTTAGTAATCGCGGCACCTCGCCGGGATCCATCGGCGAGAACATCTTCGGCGGCAACATCGCGAGCATCGGGGAGAAGAAGCAGGGCGAGGGATTAAGGACGCTTCGGAATTTTGGAAACGCGGCGCTCGAGGATCGTCGCGGGCCAAGCGGAGGGGGCGCAAGGAAGTCGCTGCGACGGAATAATCCGGAAAGTCGAAAAGGAGCGACCCAAGGCGCTCTGTAACCGGGGGCGGAACAATCCCGCCACTACATGATGACCCGGCCGAAGCGGCCAGGATACCGTCCCGGGGGTCACGGGGAGGGACTCCCCCGTGATAGAGATGCCACTTAGCCGACCGGAGCACCTGACCACGTGCTGCCGATCAAGCTCATCGGGAAGTTGTCGCGGGGCCGCGAGGCACCCTGCGAACGATTATCCAAAACGGCGTCGCGCGAAGTACCGCGACGTAATTGCGAGTTCGCCTCCCCATTGGCCCGCGTTATCGCGCCGAAGACGTACGCACCCCCTGGGTGGGGCGCGTCGTCGATCCGCCATCGAACGGCGGACGCAACGATCTCTTTCGGCTCGCCCTCTCGTCGCGGCAGGACGTTTATCTTTGCCAGTGCTTCCGCGTAGGAAGTTTGTGAGGCGGAAGATCGAGCCCGGTTCCGGCGCCCCGTGGAGGAAACCAAATCGGAGGAGCCGACTCGAGTGCCGGTGAGGTTGCCCAACAATAGCTTGTGTACAGCCACGGGAAAGCGTCGGGTCGCGTTTGCGTTTCGTTGCCAACTCGCGTTGTTGAGATTAGTGAATTTAGTGTTCGCTCGCCGTGCACGGCGCAGCAAAGGTTCGTTTCGTGAGAGCGATCGGCATCGAGCCCGGAGGGCCCTCTTGGCGATCGCGCGGCTTAGGGTCCGCGCGAGATGAGAAGCCTTCAGTTGCGCACAGTACAATTGCACACGTTGCAATTGCACACGGTGCTATTAGACACAAAAAATTGCGCACCGTTTGATTGGACCCGGTTCGATTGGACACGGTTCGATTGGACAGGGTTCAATTGCGCACAGTTCTATTGCGCACCGTTCTATTGCACACCGTTCAATCGCGCACCGTTCAATCGCGCACATGTTCAATTGCCCACGATCAATTGCGCACAGTTCTATTACGCACATGGTGTACACACACACACACACGGGAGGGGGGGTAGGGTGCAAGGGGTGCCTTCGGCCTCCCCTCCCGCTCCCCCTCCGCCGGTAGGCTGGGTGGACCTCGCTTTATGAGAACTGTGCGCAATTGCTCGTGGGCAATTGAACGGTGCGCAATTGAACGGTGCGTAATTGAACAGTGCGCGATTGAACGGTGCGCGATTGAACGGTGCGTGATTGAACGGTGCGCAATAAAACGATGTGCAATAGAACGGTGCGCAATAGAACTGTGCGCAATAGAACTGTGCGCAATCGAACCGTGTCCAATCGAACCGTGTCCAATCGAACGGTCCACAATCCTTTGTGTCTAATAGCACGGTGTGCAATTGCAACGTGTGCAGTTGTACTGTGCGCAAGTGAGCCTCTCCCCGCGAGAGACGCGAGGTAGCTACCGCGTACGGCCTTTTGGGGATCGTGACCGCGGGAGTGAGCGACGGCCTTCGGCAACGGCCGAAGGATGAGATATCGCGTTCGTCGGACGGCACCGGAGTGACTGCGTGTAAGGATCGTTGTGGCATGCATCCTCGGGTTCGTGTGAGTGTGGCGTTACGTGTATCTGCTCGCGTACCGTGTGGAGTTAGGCGTTATCACGACCGACTCTGAGTTCGCGTTGAGTATGTCACAACCACGTATCTGCTCGCGTTCCGTTTAGAGTTCGACCCCCTTTTTGGTGCGTTCTGAATTACGTGGTGCCGTCCCGGGTCGCGTCCGCGTTCGCGCTCGTTTTTCCGTCGCCACGTTCCAACGTGCAAGTCACGCCGCGTTCGAATTCCGCGTGTTTTTGCGTGTCCGTTGCCGCGTAGGATTATTTGCGTTACTTTGTCGGGCCGTTCTCTTACTTGCGCTACTCACTGCGTTAGTTTCTAAGTATCATTTGGCGTTATTATTTGCGATCTTATTTCGCGTCATTAATTGCGATATTATCTCACGTTATTATTTGCAATATTACTTGACGTTATTATTTGCAACATTAGCTCGCGTTATCGTTGCAATATTATTTCGCGTTATCGTTGTAATATTAGTAAGCGTTATTATTTGCGATATTATTCCGCGTTATTATTTGTATTGTTTCGCTAGTATCTTGCGTTCCTCGCTGACGCGTAATTGTCTTGCGCTATCAGTCGTGTCCGATACTATTTTGTATTAGATTCGCGTCCGAATATTATTTCGCTGTATTGTTTATGTCGGAATAGTCCTTGACGCTTGTTTGCGCTGCCATTGATTTATTCTTTGCGTTATTTCTGACTATTATTCGCGTTATTGGGAGATCACGTTTCCTGCGTTACATTAAGTCATTGAATATTTTTCTGATTTGCGTGCCCTATGGCGTGTCCGTTGAGTGCGTCGCGCGTGCGAAGAGTTCGCGCCTGAGCGGCGTAAAAACCACTGACGACAGGACAGAACAAATCTGAATCTCCTAATTTGCTTTCGGGCGAGCTATTGCGATTCTCGCGTTTTTAACGGTTTCCTTGGCAAGTTACGATCTCGCGTAAATGAGTTGTAGCGCTCCGTTAGCGCACACAGATATTATACTTTATCGTCGATCTCTCGCGTCATTATTTGTAGTATTCACCGAGTTGACGTTTTGATTACGAGGGAGTATCGAGAATATTATTTGGATCTCACTGTTTAGTTTCATTACTTTGTTCCTTAACGATCCAGAGATTATTACTTTCATGAATTCCAATAGATTTTCCGTCTGACTTTGCATTATTCGTTGTCGCGTATCATTCGCGCTTCGAGACTATTCATCGCGTTATACTCGCGCTTGATATTATTTCACATTCTGTTTACGCTTTAGTATCTTGTGATCGAGCTTGATTACAGCTCGATAGGTCGGGGGCAATCACCTTACTTATTATTATTGTTACCCCGCGAATTATTTTAAATATTATTAATCAACCCTCTCTTATTGAATAACTGTTCCAACTATTTACTTCATCATATTCTAGCAATAAAAGTTACATTTTCTTTGTTATATTATACTGTGTGGCGAATTATTTAGCCGTCATCCCGTGTACCTCTCGCGTTGCATCGCCTTGCCCTGCCCCTCTACCGTTAGGTCGAATTAGTCGGCCCTCGCACGAAGGATTACGTTTGAGTCTCCGTGAGTAAGTGATTGCGTTTTGGCGAATTTCGCGAGTAGAAGTACTCGAGTTGTCGCAATAAATATTCAGCGAATTGCGGTATTTAGCGGACGCGATCTTCCGCGTCTGGCGCCCAACACTTCGTGTCATTTTGTGAAGACTTCGTGCGAGGGACATACTTGAGAGGCCTAACACTCGACTCTCTCCCGCCCCCTTTTGATCCGGCTGGCGCCCGCGCGCAAAAAGCCGTGACAACAGATAGAAGTGTTGTTGATACATGCATAGCATAATTTTAATATTATAAGTGATTCCAGATATCCCTTGATACCGTACTTATTGACAACAAAACTAAGGCAACCAGAAGGAACTCCTTCGGCTCACACTAATGCTCATGTAAGAGCTCGGTCATGTATAGAACGAGCTATTGGGATGTTAATGGGACGACGGAGGTGCCTAAGAAAGGAGAGAGCATTGCATTACTCACCAGAATTTTCAGGTAAGACACATATACCAATTGCATTTTGTAAATATTAATATAATACTAATAGTAATATTAATTTTATAATGTTGTAAACAATTTTAGCTCTCATTGTTAATGCTTGCTGCATCGTTCAAAATATCGCAGCCTGAAATATATTACGACGAATTGGATATACAGGAAAGAAATATCGGAATAAACGGTATAAGAAATAATCTTTATTGAAGTCGACTCAATTGGCAATAATCGTAACAGTTATATCACGACGTTTCGACCCGGGGGATTGGGTCCTTCTCAAGTGTCTATGCAAACATGGAGCTACGCACTCGCATGAACATCTTCGAGTATGAGGATTTTGACAGAAACAGTCATATGTCAAAGATATTCGGTTTCGTGGAGCACCTTGATGCAAGTTTCACAATGTTAAAATGTACAGTGTATAAAGTGAGCGGAGTCACACAATTAGAAGATGACGACCGGTCGAAAGCAAGCACACGAGTCGAAACGACCCAACGGAGTACTTTGGGAGACCCTCAAAGTACTCCGTCGGGTCGTTTTCGTCAACCCGAAAAATACGATCCTGAATATCTTTTGAATCCGGAACAGTGGCAACATCTATTGTGTACGTAAAAAAACTTTAGGGTAGGAGGGTCCTTCACGAGCAAAGGACATCCTGGTCTGTCAATTTGTCTCCGGATGCCAGCGAGAACAAATCTCAAAAGGTCGAAAAAGACCCGACAGAGTATTTTACGTATGTAAAAATGCACTGCATTTGTTTGCGACAATTACCGCGTCAATTGTTGCACCGATTATTTATAAGAGCCTTGTAAAAGATTTTTGGACAGACTACCATTTCTCATAATAAAATAAAATAAAAATTGATGAAAAACGTGCAATTGTTCTCTTACAGCCCTTATTTTTCTTGAAATAACGTGAAAACGCCACTTGAAAATTGCCAACTTTCAATCAGTGAAATAGGATACCTGGTTTGATCCTACGCTATTATGACCGTTACCATCGGAAAGAGCAACTCTTTTCCTGTAAAAAACTGTATTTGAAAATTTTTTAAACTTATTTTTTATATTTATTATGAATTTTTCAAAAAATCACTTTTTTTCAATTTTTTTATGCTAATAACTAAAGAAAACTGTTAAAGAAAAAAATTTTTAGAAATCAACATCACAGTTTAAAAGAGTAAAGTTCAAAGAATATCCATAAATTTTACGGAATTTTTGGAATGATATTTATTATTATTTACAAGTCGAAAGGCAAAAAGGACCCGACGGAGTACTTTTAAGGTACCAAAAAGCACGGAGTATTTTGAGGGTTAAATCAAATCATTTTTATTTTGCCAGTCAATAATTAACGATAACGATTTTTTTAATTTGATCTAACTGGCTATCTTTATTAATTATAGTCGTCACAACGCTTCGACCATGAGTTTTGAACCTTCTCAATCAATGTAACTATTGTTGCTAATAAGCATCCTTTTTTTAAATCACTGTAAAGAATTTATTAGAGAAAATCTCTACAATCCGTGATGAGTGTCTTTACTAATTAGCATCAATAGTTACATTACTTGAAGAGGACCAAAACCTATGGTTGAAACATCGTAATGATTATAATTAATAAAGATAGCCAGTTGGGTCAAATTAAAAAAATTTTTATATATATTTTTTGTATGAAGATCGCGCTTTTAGCGATTTGTATTTCTTGCATTTATTTTCCTCTCTTAGCCAATATACAAAATCTTAATGGAGTGCTGTGTTTCAGTTCTTCGTAGGATGGTGGTTTATAATAGACGCTCATGCGAAATATCCCAGTGAGATGGCGAATGCGTACCATGTTTGCAGCGTGTTCGACACCATATCACTCTTTATGTAAGTAACATCGATGGTATTATCAGTAATAGACCTATTTTGCAATAGAACGTATCATAATTGGAATTTGGAATATATACTGCGGTAAAATTTCTCAATGCTATAGTATTTTGAATTTGAAAAGCAATTCAATATTTTTACAGAATTAATTCAGTGACAAATGCACAGATAAGAGGAGAAGCTTACAACGGCGGTTGTTTAGGAGCAAGAGGTGCTCGGAGTTGGCTGTTTATCGGATTCGTTATGGGCTTTGCAACGGTAATAGCAGCCTGTTGTATCTTGTTTGCTAATTTTGTAGCAGCAGGTATTTATAACACTGTAACATATTCACAGAATTGTAAAGATATATTATATTATTATGTTCTTTTTATCTTTATTTATTGTTTGTTGTTGATGGTTGCTGAAACAACCTTGACGAAGGTTCGCACACCAAGGCGGAAGGACTTTGAAATAACGGCTCCAAATTATTGCAATTAAATATGTAGTTTAATGTCAATGTTGGCGGTAGAGGCGAGCGGTATCACAAATTGCACTTACGATGCGGTTAAATGCACGCACTCTTGTCTTTGGTATTACGAAGACGACAACGGTACACGAAAAACGGTAATGAGACGAGGCACCGCGACGTAGACACGTTCGCGGGCGACAGAGCTCGGAATTCGCTCTGAGTTCGAGGCGCACGTGGAGATGCACTTAGATGCACGCCGCACAGCCGGTACGGTCCTCGCGTGTAATGCAGGGAACCGAGATCACGAAAAGGCGTAGGCGCGTTATCTCACGATGCACGTTACAATTGCCAAAATTCGAACCGTCTCAATACGCGTTGGAATGTCGACTCAGGCGATCGTCTTCTGCCGACCCGAGCGTTGTTTACGCCGACGGATCGGGCCGGCTCGGCTTCGCTCGTCACGCGTAACACTGAGCGTACGACACGCGGGCGCAAGCGAAGCGCGCGAGAGATTGGGTTGAATATTAACGATTAAATATTAAATTGAACGCTTATTCCTAAACATACCGCCCGCCTCGAATGTATAATTGCATTCGAAAAGCTTACGGTATAGACATGGTACTTATGCTAATGGTTATACAACTATTTACAATGAAGAAAAATCGGTACAATACAATATATAGCTTATAATTAAGTTGATCGTTGAATATCTGTGACCGCCGTTAGGGGGTGGTTCCGCCCGCCGTGGCAGAATTCTTTGATTCTTCGATATTAATCTCGACGGGGAGGAAACATAGTTTGACAATCGGTCTTCGGTACTCAGATCGATGCGTCTTTACGGTGACTACGCGAGTCAAGCCGTCATCTCCGGGATGACAAGCGGTAATGCGGCCGAGTTCCCATTGGCACGGAGGGACCAAAGGGTTGCGCAAAAGAACGATTTGGCCAACTTTGGCTAGTCGCTGGACAACGCGCCATTTCGGGCGTTGTTGAAGAGAATGCAAGTAGTCGCTCGACCATGACCTCCAAAAAACTTCGGTTAACTGCTGGATCATTTGCCAGCGCGACAGCCTTGCTTCGTTGAGATCGAGCACGCTAGGCTCTGGAGGGGCGATTAGAGCGGTACCGACAAGAAAATGACCAGGCGTCAAAGCTTGATAATCATCAAGACTATCGGAAACGGGAGCAATAGGCCTGGAATTCAGGCACGCCTCAATCTTACAAAGAAGCGTGGTCATCTCCTCGAACGTGAGCGTATGGGGACCGATGCATCGCTTTAAATGATGCTTTACGCTCCGAACGCCGGCTTCCCACAGGCCGCCGAAATGAGGCGCTGCGGGAGGTAGAAAATGCCACTCAGTTTTGTCGGTTACGAGTCGATTTATAAAATTCGGATCGCGGATTGTTTGCGAGTACGCTTGTGAGAGTTCTCGATCAGCGCCTTGAAAGGTCGTACCATTGTCGGAGTACATGGCCTTTGGCAGTCCTCGGCGAGACACAAATCGCTGATACGCGGCCAGGAAAGTCGCAGAACTATAGTCACTTACAAGCTCCAAGTGAATGGCTTTGGTAGTTAAGCATACGAACAAGGCTATGTAGGCCTTTTGAGACTTGTGTCCGCGTCCGGGAGCGGTACGAATAGCGATGGGACCTGCATAGTCGACACCGGTATGTATAAATGCTCGAACGGTATGGTTAACTCGGGCTTCCGGTAGATCTCCCATAAGTTCGATCGGTGTTTCGGCGCGTTCGCGTGTGCATCGGATGCACTTGTATAGCACAGAGCAAACGGTTGCTCGAGAACGGAGAATCCAAAACTCACTCCGAAATGACGCGAGGGTGAGCTGAGGCCCGGCATGTAAAGTTCGTAAATGATGGTGCTCGACAAGGCGAGACAACAACGGATGTGACCGCAGAACGATCGGATTTTGGTTGTGCCGGGAAGACATGCATGGCGCAGCCTTCCGCCTACGCGGATAAGGCCATCAGGATCCAAGTAGGGATTAAGAGGGGAGAGCGGACTGGTTTTTGGCAGCGTGGTTTTGTTTGTCAGCGCTGCAAGTTCGTGGGGAAACAACTCGGCTTGCATGGTTTTGAGTTAGTACTGTTTAGCTCGTTGAATTTCTTCAGGTGACAAACGTGTAGAGTAGCCATCAATAGGCAGGGTGGAGCGTCGTCTCAATAGGAAACGGTACAGGTAGGCGGTAATTCGGAGTAATTTAGACCAGGAAGAGAAACGCGACGAAAGATCCCAGCTCGGTGTCGCATAGGCGGTGTGAGCGGGTTGTTCTCGGCGCTCCTCGAGGGGGATTTCTGGTGGTAATGTAGGGCACGTATTCGGCCAACAGTCGGGTGGTTGGCGTAGCCATAAAGGGCCTGACCACCATAAACTGTGAGTTTGTAACGCGTCGGGAGCGATGCCGCGTGACGCGCAGTCCGCAGGATTATCGTGCGTCGGGACGTGATGCCACGAGGCCTCAGGAAGCTGTGATTGGATGGCGGAAACACGATTGGCTACAAAGGTTTTCTATCGAGATGGAGATTGCTTCAGCCAGGCTAGGACAATCTGAGAGTCTGTCCAACAGACGGTTTCGAGGTGAGGTAGCTGAAGAGCGGTACGAACGTATTGGATTAGGTTAACGAGTAGGTGAGCTGCTTTCAACTCCAGGCGGGGAACACTTAGCGTTTTGAGTGGAGCTACTTTTGACTTGGCCATAACGATTGAGACCGAAACGGAGCCGTCTACATGGACGAGTCGAAGGTACACGGCGGCTGCGAATGCCTTCGTCGAGGCATCGCAAAAGCCATGAAGGGAACAATGAATGGTGTGAGGTCCATGTTCGGTCCACCGCGGTATCTTGATCGTATTAAGGCTTGGAAGTTTGTCTCGGTATTCTGTCCAGTCATGTAGCTGTTGGCTGGGAAGTTCCTCATCCCATGTGCATTTAAGCAACCACAATGTTTGCATAAAGATTTTCGCTGTTATAATGACGGGTGTGGCCCATCCTAAAGGGTCAAAGAATTTCGCGATAGTTGAAAGGACCGTTCGTTTTGTCCTGGTCGGAGAGGAAGGTATGGAAACACGAAATTGGAAAACGTCGAGCGATGGATTCCAAGTGATTCCTAAGACTTTGATTTGCTTGTCGTCCTGAAGGACTTTGTGAGTGGCTAAGCCATGATCGGAAGGATCGATGTCTGACAGAAGGTCAGATGAGTTGCTTGCCCATTTTCGAAGGCGAAAGCCGCCTTTATCAAGGAGAGCGATTAATTGGTCACGGGTTTGACGAGCGAGAACGAGATCATCGGCACCGAACGCAGCATCGTCAACATAGGTTTGACGGAGCAAGACGAGCATCGCTAATGGAAACTCGGCTCCGTGATCAATGGCTAGTTGCTCTAAAACGCGGAGAGCGAGGTATGGAGCGGCAGCAGTGCCATAGGTAACTGTCAATAGGATATATTCCTTCACAGGCTGGTTTGGCGACGGTCGCCACAAGATGCGCTGGTAGGTGATGTCTCGTGCATCGACCAAGATCTGGCGATACATTTTTACGATGTCAGCGATATAAATATACCGGGGCTGACGCAACAGAATGATGACAGTAGGCAAATCCTTTTGGAGTTTTCGTCCTATTAACATGTGGCTGTTTAGCGACATGCCATTAGTGGTAGGTGAAGAAGCGTTGAATACTACGCGCAAACGAGAGGTCGCACTGTCTTCTCGTAAGACGGCATGATGCGGGATGTAATACGATTGTGGTAGCGCGGTAGCTTCATTGGGTGAGACTTCGATCATGTGACCAAGTTGCTCATATTCAGCGAGAAATTCGCGGTAGGCTGAGGATAGATTGGGATCTCGCTGGAGTCGGCGTTCCAATTGATGGAACTTCGCTAAGGCAATAGAGCGGGACTCACCTAACGGTATAGGCGGTCCGGTTTTAAACGGTAATCTAACCACGTAACGTCCTTGCGGAGTACGGGAGTGAGTGGCTATAAAGTGCTCCTCACATTGGCGTTCCTCAGGGCTGAGATGAGCCTTTTGAGGTATCTCCTCGACTTCCCAAAATCGACGGATGTCGAAATCAAGAGCCTCGTAAATATCACCGTGGTAAACGGATACGGATGATGGAGAGGTAGTAGGAGGTGGAGCGATTGGACCGGAGATGATCCAACCGAGGGTAGTGTTTTGCGCGGTTGGTTCGTTGACGGAACCCTTTCGAACACCGTCAAGCACGAGCATGCCGAATAAGTCGGCCCCTATGATGACGTCAATCGGATCGGGACTCATGGGTTCACTATCGGCAAGGTTGAGCCCGGCGATGTGCTTCCATTGACACATCGTTTCGATTCGACTCGGAATATATTTTGTTAACGACGGAAGGATTAGCGCGGTAGTCGAGTAAGCAGGTGCATCGCGAGACGCAGGGGTAATCGTGATTTGAGCAGCGTGTCGCACAACCGACTGGGTTTCACCGATACCCGTAACGAAAACTGCTCGTTTAATTTTCGGCAATCGAAGGGACTGTGCAAGCGATCCGGTTATCAATGTGGACACAGATCCTTGATCGAGTAATGCGCGACAGTGACGAAGCGACCGGAGTTAGAGTGTACGCGAACGCGTGCGGTGGCGAGTAAAACTTTAGAGTTTGGCGCTACGGTTTTTGAGATCAGATGCGTTGCAATCTCATTGGTTTTCTTTTCGGTACTGGCAGGAATTGAGACAGAAACTGATTCAGTCTCGCTTGGCTTGACTATGTTATCAAAATGTAACAACGAATGATGTCGCTTTTGACATTGTCGGCACGCGTGAGAACTTGTACATTCTCTTACATTATGTTTGGTACTAAAACAATTCACACAGCGCTTACGTTTTCTAATAAAGTCGGAACGTTGGGATGGAGTTTGCTTTAAAAACGCGGGGCATTGATAGAGCAAATGATTCTCTTTGCATAGAGCACATGCGAACGGAACTGCGGAAGCAGAGTGCGACGCAAGTGATTTTTTCTTCGCGGGTTCCACAGATTTTTCTTTTGTGGATGGCAAGATCGCTTCTAATGCGCGAATGCGCGACTCGAGAAATTGATCTAATTCACGATAACGGGGGTAATCCATGGTGTCCCCTAGCTTGAGTTCCCAAGCTTTTCGCGACGATTTATCAAGTTTTTGAGCAACAAGAAAAACTAGCAAATCATCCCAATGTTCGACAGCTCGACCGAGATTTTTGAGAGCTTGAATTGACGCGTTAGTTTGATCGCGGAGGTTCCGAAGATCTTTGGAGGTTTCTGCGGTAAGTGACGGAAGATTTAAGAGACTTTGTAAATGAATCGTTATGATGCGACGTTTATTATCGTAACGAGAGACGAGAATATTCCACGCGAGTTCGAAATTATTATTGGTAATCGCGAGATGTTCGAGCGCGGTACTTGCATCCCCTTTTACACACGAGCATAAATAATGCATACGCTCAACATTCGATAAACTCGGTTTGTTATAAACCATTGACTTAAAACGATCGCGGAAATTCTCCCATTTTTCGAAGCTCCCGTCGAAGGTAGGTAGGTTGATCCTCGGTAGATGCGATGTTGCACGGTATGAATCAGAAACGCCACTTACGTTACGTGAAGTTGCATTGGGAGGATCAGTCTCGTGGGCTTCAAGTACCTCGGCCATGAAGTCCGCAGCCTCGTAGTAAGCGTCCTCACAGGCGATGATACGATTCTCGGTGAAGTAGACATCTGTAGCTCTGATTTTGTCGTCAGCAAGAAGCTCTATTTTGTCATCCATCTCTTGGCATTGGGCGAACATCTCTTTCAATGTAGTGAGACGTTGTCGAGTGACGGCTGTTGTCATCTTGGCTTGTCCGAGCTTCTTGAAATTAGGCAGCACTCGAGATATAGAATTCAAGAGTCGCCTTTGTGTGGCAAGAAGTTCCTCAACGGTCGACATGGCGAAAATAATAATTTTCAATAATAGGACCGTGAAAGTCACAAACAGTTTTTTCTCCTTGGCAGCGATCCGGCTCGAAGGACCAGAATGTTTGTTGTTGATGGTTGCTGATACAACCTTGACGAAGGTTCGCACACCAAGGCGGAAGGACTTTGAAATAACGGCTCCAAATTATTGCAATTAAATATGTAGTTTAATGTCAATGTTGGCGGTAGAGGCGAGCGGTATCACAAATTGCATTTACGATGCGGTTAAATGCACGCACTCTTGTCTTTGGTATTACGAAGACGACAACGGTACACGAAAAACGGTAATGAGACGAGGCACCGCGACGTAGACACGTTCGCGGGCGACAGAGCTCGGAATTCGCTCTGAGTTCGAGGCGCACGTGGAGATGCACTTAGATGCACGCCGCACAGCCGGTACGGTCCTCGCGTGTAATGCAGGGAACCGAGATCACGAAAAGGCGTAGGCGCGTTATCTCACGATGCACGTTACAATTGCCAAAATTCGAACCGTCTCAATACGCGTTGGAATGTCGACTCAGGCGATCGTCTTCTGCCGACCCGAGCGTTGTTTACGCCGACGGATCGGGCCGGCTCGGCTTCGCTCGTCACGCGTAACACTGAGCGTACGACACGCGGGCGCAAGCGAAGCGCGCGAGAGATCGGGTTGAATATTAACGATTAAATATTAAATTGAACGCTTATTCCTAAACATTTATCATATTTAATATCTTTCTGTAGGCGCACCGCATCATTGGCCAGGAGTAGGATTGTTCCTGCAGAATGTGTTTATTTTCCTGGGTTTGCTCACGTATAAATTTGGTCGATCCGAGGATCAGTGGGATTAATAAAAAATGCGCGCTGTTGGTGGAAGATATTGTCATTACCGCATAGTCAAGTCAAGCACCAAGCGAAACCCGACTAAAGAAGCTTGCGACGTCAACATACCCTATATCACGAGCGCGAAATCTAATTCACAGCAAATTATTCTTATTATAAACGTTTCCGTACATACGTGACAATTCTTATTTATGTCCACTGAAATCGTGGAGACAGGTATAGCAATTACAAGTTACAAATATACATATATATACATATATTGTAAGATTGTGAGATTTATTGTAAAAGTAAGGAGATTTAGATTATCGACTTTCGTGTGATAGAATTGTATGCTATTTACGCTACGCTAATAATTTTAAAACGCATCGGTAACTTTTTGGATCTGCGTTCATCAAATTCCACATTCATACACCTTTCTTATCGTTCCGTTGGTATCTTATATTTGATATTTTTACAAGAAAGATAATCACAAGTGTCTGATATTAAAGTTACATAAATAAATGAACCATGTTCCGAGAAAGCAGTTTTTAAAGATTTATTTATTGATGGGCTCAATTTTGTCGAAATAATTTTCTTTGATGCGTGCAATTGATTTTTTTTTCACTTGTTACACATTAATCATTAATGTATGACGACTTTGACTAAACTCGAATTAACTTATCAATAGTTAGTCAATAATAGCTGCATTAAGTATTAATTTTTTATTATTTATAAAATATGGAAAAACATTAGAATAAAATCGGAGAGTTCTATTATCTTTCAGTTGCTTGCCAACGAAAATCAGACGCTATTGATCCGGGGAATTCTCTTTTTGTCCTGGATTGTGACTTTTAAATTTTCTATGGTGTCCGAAGCTTCGATCTGGAGGATAATCGTTTTACCCATTGAAGACGCAGAACCACATGAAATGTCGTGTTTTAGTAACTGCAAAAAAAAATATAATTGTTCGATTATTAGAAAAATTGTATAGCGTAGACTTTTTTCGATGTTTTAAATAGTCATTATAATAAAAATATACAAGTTTTCATTACTTTGTTTGCAAAGATATAAATGTCTCCATTGGACGCCTTATTTCTCGTAATTCAGAAAATGCAGATCGCTGCACTGCCAAACATTGCCTTCGAATAGATAGTTCTTTTTTTCTTTAATTGTATCTTCTCTTTTTGAAGATTAACCATTTCAACCAACACTGATTTAATTTCTGATTCCGAAATGTAAAATATAAAATAAATTGAGTTGTATTAATATTTGAATATGCTATTTTATTTATTTAAGTTTAATTATTTTCTGTTACAAATACAAACCTTTATTTAAAACTACATTACTTGTATGTAGCCTTTTATGGGGTGGCAAATAATCAAGATTGTGGTTCTTGCGTCTGTAGTTCATCTAGATTATCTGGATTACTTGTATGTAGCCTTTTACGCGGTATTAAATAATTAGAAGATTGTGGTTCTTGCGTCTGTACTTCATCTAGATTATCTAGATTATCTAGATTATCTACATTATCTAGATCATCTAGATTATAAGAATCTTCCTGACTATAACTTGCTCTTTGATCCACGTTTAATCTTCCTTGTGGGATATTTTTCAGACCTGCTGCTCCTGGTGTTAAGAAATCTAATAATTCTTCTTCCAGCGGTGACATATTTACTTTTATCGGAGATTCTCCACCTGTTCCTAATTGATAACTTCTTCGCTTTGTCTCCTTTTTTAATACGTACATCTTCCAGTCTTTCCATTTCTACAAATATAAAATACAAATGTCTACAAATATTAAACTTTCTTTGTAATTAAATACAATATATAACATTAAATTATTTACTATACTTTAATAATATTCGTATTATAGTGTAAAAATTAACTATACCTTAAACCATTCGGAACTGGATTTATTGGGACCTTTATTGGCCATGTTGATTGTATTTGCCAGATCCTCTAATAATTGTTTCTAAAATTTTGAAGCTACATTTAATACAATTATAGTAGATCTATGTAACATCACGAGTAATATATTATCTATATGTATGTATGTATGTATATATGTACAGGGTGTTTTAAAATTAAGTGCATTAAATTTGTGTAATGAAAGAAGGAATCAATACAAGCATTTTAAGTATAGGAACCATGGGTCGGCGACGCTTCGTTACGGCGTTATGGGCGTTTAAACTAAATCGTCATAACGTCTGCGATGCAATTATTTTATTCGGTTAATTTGACATGTGAAAGTGGCATGTGGATTATCTTCAGCCCACACATGATTGTTGTGAGTGTTAACGATGGCTTCACGCGTGAAGCTTGCTTCGTCGGTAAACAAAACACGAGCTGGAAATTCAGGTTGAAGAGCTCTTTGTTGCAGAAACCAATTAACAAAGGCAACACGAGCCGGAAAATCATCGGGGCGAAGAGCTTACACCTTTTGCCGATGAAACGGATGAAGCAAATTGTCATGGACAATATTCCAAACAAGACTGTTATTAACATGGAGCTCGCGTGCAATAATTCTAGTACTTGTTGATGGATTATCTTCAAATCGCTCTAATACTTCTTCCTCAAACTGTGGAGTACGTGTTGACCTATTTCTCCCTGCGTTGTACATCCTCGATTGCAATGATCCCGTTTCCCTCAGACGTTGATCAACGTTAACAAAAGTCCTTCGGTTCGGCAGTCTTCTGTTCGGGTATCTTTCTTGATACATCCTCTGAGCGAGCGCACAGTTGCCTCCAGCAGCGCCGAAAGTTAAGTGTATGGCTGCGAGTTCCTACCAAGTGTATCCATTGTGGCGGTTCATGATTATTTCAAAGAAAATTAAGCTACTCGTTTATTACCAGCTACTCGTTTCTCACTGTGAGTAGCACAGCTCGACTGACAACGTGATCACTACAGCTTGGCAGAGAAAACACGAGGAAAGTGAAAGAAAGAACTTGCAAGCACCTTGAGAAGTAAACAAACGAGGGGCAAACAAACTACAACGCGGGCGTAGTACTTGTGACGATTTACTTTATACGCTTATAACGCCGTGACGAAGCGTCGCCGACCCATGGTTCCTATACTTAAAATGCTTGTATTGATTTTTTCTTTCATTACACAAATTTAATGCACTTAATTTTAAAACACCCTGTATATACAGGGTTTACCAGAAGTATGGAAACCCCTAAATATTTCGAAAACTACGCATTTTAGAAAAAAATGTTTTAGACAAAAGTTGTAGGGTTTCAAGTAACGCATTAAATAGTAATATTAGTGTGACTGCAAATAACTTTGTTAATGCCAGGTAAAAATAACTTTAAAATTTTTAAATGGAAACCCCTATTTTTAATTGCATATTTTTATAGCTTACCTCGAGAGCTTTTCAAAACACTATAATAAAGTATTTTTTTATTAACTATTTTTCAAGTTATGGAGCTTGAAAGCTACGATACTGCCGGCATCAGCGTTACCCAAGATGTACCGCGTGGAGGTTGCACGGTCGGATTTACACTAGCAGAGTTGTAAATAACAATACTTTTGTGATTGAAGTTTTTAATTACTAATTATATTACATAATTTTAATTTAAATTGAGTTTAAGTACAAATGTTTTTTGGAATTGTAATTAAAGTCGTTCAATTACAAATAGGTACATTTTGAAATTGTAATTAAACTCGAATTTTATTACAATTAAAAAAGTAAAAAGAATAATTATTATTTACATTTTCCTAAATTACAAATTTTACAATCTTAATTTACATTTTTTTTGTGAGTTTGAGTGTTTTAGAGTAAATTCTGAAAGTGGTTTCCATGGACTTCTTGACAGTATGCCAATCTTTGATAGAACGCAGAAATAGCTCTACGATTTGATTCAGCAGGTATCAAGGCTGCTTCATCCCTTATTCGCTGCCTCAATTCTTGGATATTTTGAGGTTTTGTTTCGTAAACCTTACTCTTCAGATAGCCCCAAAAGTAATAATCAAGAGGAGTTAGATCTGGTGACCTAGGTGGCCAACTTTCCCCACCCTCATTTCGGTTCCTTCTTCCTATCCACCTTTGCGGGAAAACTTCATTTAAAATTCGACGTGGCCCTGCACTAAAATGAGGCGGAGCTCCATCATGCTGAAACCATATTTGCTCAAAGTTATTTGGAAAAATATTTTGTATTGCTGGAATTATTTCATCTACAAGTAATCTCTCGTACCTATGAGCATTGAGGTTGTCCTCCAAAAAAATGGCCCTATCACATAAGCGTCTATCATGCCGCACCATACATTTATTTTTTGTGGGTATTGTGTATGACTTTCCCGCATCCAATTCGAATTTTCATCTGACCAGAGACGAAAATTTTGATTATTAACCTCTCCCGTCAATGTAAAGGTGGCCTCGTCTGTGAAAACAATTTGATAAGGAAAGTCGGGCGAGGCATCTATTCGGTCCATCATTCTTGCACAGAAGCGTATACGACGCTCATCATCTCCGTCTTGCAATTCTTGAACGTATTGCAGTTTGTATGGATGTAATTTATTTTTTTTTTAAATTCTGTGTACGGACATGGGAGCAATGTCGTGAGCTTGAGCTGCACTATTAACAGATGTATGGGGATTTTCAATAAAAGTCTGCAGAACATCAAGTTGTTTGTCGTTATTAGTTGCAAATGATGGCCTGCCAGACCTAATGCGACTTTTTACACTACCAGTTTCTTGAAAACGTCGTACAGTTTTCAAAACAGTGGATTTACTAATTTGACGATTCGGATACGTGGTATTAAATAATCGAACGACATCAGTGAACGATCGTACATTATCACCCCATCCGCGCATCAATAGGATAGTGATTCTTTCACGCTCCGATAATTCATTAGCCATTTTTAGCCAAACGTTTAATTTTTAATTTATTAATTTGCGAATTAAAAAGAGAAAAGTCCTCGGCAGAAGCAGAGAGCGCTCTAGGACGCTATCACCCTACCTACGTGATTATTCGCGAGAAAAAAACACTGAACATCTTGGCGCTTGTATTTTATACCCTCTCGGAGTGTCGATCAAGTGGGAGAGGATCAGCGCGAGGGTAGGGGAGGGAGAGGGCGATTAGGCCATTGGAGGATCCCATTGGACTCTTCCTAAGAGGGTCATCTCCAATGACCCAATCGCCTTTTCCCTCTCCCTCCCCTCGCGCTGACCCTCTCCCACTCCCTCTTTCCCCATATAATAGGAAGACCCAAGAAGGAACCAAAATGAGGGGAGAGGATTGGCCATAACTTTTTTAATTGTAATAAAATTCGAGTTTAATTACAATTTCAAAATGTACCTATTTGTAATTGAACGACTTTAATTACAATTCCAAAAAACATTTGTACTTAAACTCAATTTAAATTAAAATTATGTAATATAATTAGTAATTAAAAACTTCAATCACAAAAGTATTGTTATTTACAACTCTGCTAGTGTAAATCCGACCGTGCAACCTCCACGCGGTACATCTTGGGTAACGCTGATGCCGGCAGTATCGTAGCTTTCAAGCTCCATAACTTGAAAAATAGTTAATAAAAAAATACTTTATTATAATGTTTTGAAAAGCTCTCGATGTAAGCTATAAGAATATGCAATTAAAAATAGGGGTTTCCATTTAAAAATTTTAAAGTTATTTTTACCTGGCATTAACAAAGTTATTTGCAGTCACACTAATATTACTATTTAATGCGTTACTTGAAACCCTACAACTTTTGTCTAAAACATTTTTTTCTAAAATGCGTAGTTTTCGAAATATTTAGGGGTTTCCATACTTTTGGTAAACCATGTATATCTATTATAAAAAATTGTGGAAAATATTTACCATTTTGCTTTTACTTTCTCCTTTCTGTCGTAGTCTACCTCTGGCAACGTCCGGACGAACCTTTATCCAATTAAGCAAAATTACTTTTTGTTCACTTGTTACATTCATCCTAAAAGATTCATATAACTTAAGGAATAGATACTATGCAAAAATTAACATAATTATAAAAATTGAAAATACAATAGTTAATCTCCCAAGTTGGAAAATAAATATAAATTATAAAAAATTAATACAAATATAAAAATAATAACAAACGCTTTAGAAATATTTAAACGAATCAATTGGATTTAACGTTATACATTTGTGGTATTAACAATTAAGTTAACATGTCAGAGACATGTTTAGAATGTATAATAGACAACTGCTCTCCTGTCCTTTCTCCTGCCTCGAAAGACTTATTTTTCTAATGTAGTTAGACGCTGGAAATACGGAGCCCGATGTAAGCTTAATATAGGCTTAATTTTTTATATACACCTAATAAGATAATATAGACGTTAGACATAAAAATTATCATGTTAGAGAAAAATATATTGTAAATACGTAGTAACAATTCTCTGAGTTTTATGTCTTATCTTCTACATTTTCTTATTAGGTGTATAGGATACATGAAGCCTATATTAGACTCACCAAATCGGGTTCCGTATTTTCAGCGTCTAACTACATTAGAAAAAATAAGTCTTTCGAGAAAGTAGAATTCTATGTGTGATATTACCAAAGTTGCAAATGTCATTTTATAGAAAGAAGTTATAGGAAAAACGAGAATGAGCACAGAGGAGATACGAAGGAAAAGGGAAGAAACAGGGGGAACGGACGAATAAGATAGTACAGTAAATAATCGAAAGAATGAGACAAATTGAAAAAGAAGATCCTAAAATAAGATGGAAAAAGAAGTAATGAGAATGATAGAATAGAGGCGAGAAAAAGAAAAAAAAGGAATTGTGATTTGTGTGAGTTATGATTTATAATGTAAATTAGAAGTAAAAATTCATGCATTGTGTTCAAATTTTTGAATTGCAAGCATTACATATTTTATAAAAAAAGAATATAAAACTGGAAGTCTCACACACACAACACACACACATCACGATAACACAATAACAACACAACAAATAAAAATAAATAACTGTATAAATATTAAAAATCTTATTAGCATACTTATTTTCGAATCGAGAAATTTTCTTCAGCAACGAAAACGGTATGCGTCCAATAGAAGACGGAAATATAAAGAGCATCGTAGATCTTTATTTATTTACGCGACACCACTCATTTATTATAAGGAGCGGTCGGAATATACAGTGTGTTCACAACACTGTGACTACAATAAGTCTTTTCTCCGGAGAAAAAATATTTCGATTCGAAGAAAGAAAGAATATGCTAATAAAATTTTCAATATCTATGCAGTTCTTCCTCGAAATTTCTATTACTATACTATATATACTTTTTATTTATTTATTTATTTACTTATTTATAAATCTTGCCTATCATTTTGATGTGTTGTGTGTGATGACTTCCAGTTTTATATTCTTTTCTTATGAAATATATAATGCTTGCAATTTTAATATCAACATAATGCAGTAATTATTACTTCTAATTTACATTATAAATCATAACTCACACAAATCACAATTTCTTTTTTTTCTTTTTCTCTCTTCTATTCTATCATTCTCATTACTTCTTTTTCTATCTTGTTTTAGGAACTTCTTTTTCAATTTCTCTTATTCTTTCGATCATTTACTGTACGTACTATCTTATTCGTCTCGAATTATCGGAGTTTCCAGTATTGCTCGGTTATTTCGACTCAACTCCAAATGTCAACCCTTATGACGTGCCAATTCCATCTTCAAATTATATACAAAAGAGAAAGAGAAAGCTATAAGAGAAAGCTCTCACAATAAGAGAAAGTTATCGCAATTCACCTGTAAATCCTGACAAGCCAATCTGGCAATTATTAGAGGATCTGACAAATACAATGCTCAGTGGTGTAAGCTCGCGAATGTCATCCGTTCAAGCTCATCGCTTTACCAACCAGAGCTATACACGAATTATTCCATGTATTATTGTTCCACGAAGATAGTTCTGCAAAAAGGAAATTAACGTAGCAATTACAAGTGTTTTATCTGTTAGCCAGACCAGCAATCTAGTAATAGACAAGCACGACTTACTATTCTTACTTTAAATCGTAGCAAAAGTCATAATTTGGCGGTGGTTCCGGAATCGCGGGTGGATCTTGCGGGATATCAATCTCTTCGGCGTCTAAAAGTCTTAATTAATATCCATGGATAGTAAAGTCTCCAAATCATTTTCAGCCTCTTTACTAGTACATTCTATTTCCTGAAAGAAAGGAAAAAGCAAGTAAAAAATTTACTCGCGCGTGCATTGCTTATAAATGTAAGCAAAATATGCGACGGACCGAGTAAATCGTTAATGCCGTCAGTCCAATAATCGAAAACTTGCTCATTAGGAGCAACGAAATCGAGACTAGACACTTCAACGGAGTCCAAGGCCAAGGAAAACGCCAACTGATGCGTAGTTTTCCGTCTTTGTAAATCTTTCATATGCGGACAATCCCTGCCGGTTAGTAATCCTCGAGTTTCGACTACCGCTAACTTCGTAGGAAGTTCGTCTTTCGTTGGCACCGATTTCTCGTCGCAATCTCCGTAATACTTCGTGATTCGGCGAAAAGCGGACGTATCAAAATTTATCTTTAATCCGCTAAAAATATCAAGATTCTTATTAGGAATTTCATAATTTGTACGTAACATTGAACGTATGTCTTATGTCAAAATGATACATACTTGTCCTCTGGCACTGTATTTCATGAATCTGGTACCCTGCACCAAAAATCCTAATCGTTGCTGCTGAATCAGCTCTAAGATTTCAGGAGTAATCTGTTCTCTAAGTTCAACAATTGGCCTTGCGTGGCTTTCCAATTCCTCCGTATTTGTCCTTTCCTGTTTCTACAGGTTAGTAATTGTCGAATAGGGCAGCTGTTGTAATTTGTCTTTGAACTTATCAAAACCTGTGGGCTTGCGTTGAAGCGCTCTAGTAATCTGCTCATGCTCAACAGAGAAGACTTTGACGAAATCTTCCGTAGTTGCTCTCATTTCCCCTTCCACGTTTTATTTAACAAAACTATACAGACACAGTAGAACTCTTTGAAGGGATGATCGTGCGTAAAGAACATTGGAAGGTAAGACTGACCCTGTTCGCTGGGAGCTTCACATATAATCACCTTTACATATTAATTTAAATACATATGACCTTGCAGCCGGAAGCTGCATCGAGGACGAAGCAGGCAGAGTCGGCGATCGGCGGAGACGACGGTGAGTCCAACCTGACCGACCCGGTGCAAGCCGCGCCCAACCAGCACGTGAGCGAGCGCGTTCACACTATCGTTATTATCCCTGAGCCGAATAGCGTGACATGTATTGTCAAAATGCTCTTTTCTTTTGTGTTCACGCATTATAGCTATTTATCTGGCTTATTTCGCTCGTTTATTTAACATTTAACGGCCGGGATGAGCTTATATTTTGTTCTCGTTAGTCGCCTAGCGTGTCGATATAATAATATATACGAATAAGTAACACATTAACTTCGCCAGTGATTAAACCAAATTGAGAATATTAATCGACGATTACTGGCAATCACGATATACGCGTTTTTAAGATTTGAAATTTATTATAAACTAATAAATTTTTGTTTAATAATAATATATGTTCGATTTATTCTGATGTAAATAAAGTTACTTAGGGAAAAACCCGTGATTCAGCGTTGTTGCGCGACAGCGTATCTTGATCCATGCGTCAGTGCATGGGACGATAGAAACGACACGGCGTGCAAGTAGATCGCGTTGTAGGGCACTTTCGCGAGAAATAGCGGCGCAATATTACTGATTGATGCCGGTTCACCCCGGAAATGTGATTTCTGTCACCGAGGCATTCCCGTGCACTGAGAACCGTGCACGAACGTCTTCTGCAGGAGAGGACTATAGTGAGGGCCATGACAGGCCACAAGGAACACGCCTCACGTGTTTTTATCAAAATTCAATAAGCGTGCAGCAAAAGCTCTGCACAAGCCTCTTCTACTGGAGGAAACGATTCTAATAGGTTAAATAAGTGTCGGCGAACACGATAATAGCGTTCCCGTCGAAGTCCAACGGCCGTGCAACAAACTAGCTGCACAGACCTTTCGCGCGTAAACGAGCTATAGGGACGCGAGAAAGGAGTGTCGGAGAACACGATAATCGAGTCCCGAGTCCGACCCGATACCTGTGCAACGAATACCTTGCACAGACAACTTTCGCGAAAATGGGCGATAGATTCGTGTTAATTGGACAGCAACGAACCCGAAAAACATAGTTTTGTCCAGATCTACCGACTGTGCACCAAATTAGCTGCACAGACCTTGCGTCACAAAATGGCCGATATAGGTGCGTTCGGGAGGAGCCAATTAGCATGGATATCAAGGTCCCGTACTGATCCGACCAGCGTGCAATGAAATCTCTGCACAAGCTTGTTTTGACAAATCGATCGGTATAGGCGGGCTTATGAGAGGCCAATTAGCGTGAATATCAAGGTCCCGTACTGATCCGACCAGCGTGCAGCGAAATCGGTGCACGGACATCGCGCGAGAAAACGAGCGATATAGGGGGGTTCGCGAGAGGCTAACTAGCACGAGTACCAAGGTCTCGTACAAATCCGACCGGCGTGCAAGGAAATCGGTGCACGAGCCTTGTACGAGAAAAAGATTGATATAGGGGCGTTTGCGGGACGCCAACCGACGCGAATGTCACGGTCCTATACGGATCCTACCGCCGTGCAAGGAGTTACCTGCACGGGCATCTCCGCCGGGAAAACGCGTAATGTTCATATAAATTGCCCGATAGCGATTGTGTACGCAAAGCGCAGTCACTGTGCGTGGTCTGGATAACATGCCATAGCGTAAAGTCTCGTTTTCCTAAAATTATGTATAATGCAATATTGTAGCGAATTGAATATCCTCGTATCATCGTAGCGAGCACGATCATGTCAACGAAAATCATAATAGAAAGTCCTGAGACATTCCTGCGTGTTTGTCAGGCGTATTTATTTCATGCGTGGTTACCGTCATCCGATGATCACGTGATCACCGACGCGAAGATGTGAATAACAAGAGTGGGGGTAACCCTCAGCGACGGGACGTACGCCGTAACGAGCGACCGTTCCAGGTCAGTCTGTCGGGAGAGCTCGGATAGCTAACACACTTTGACGTATAGCGATAGTCTCTCAATACAACCGTCGAAGACCCGCGTACGGAGCGATATCCGGGAGTTAGTGAATAATAGTGAATTTCGCAACTCGAACTTTATACGCGATTTATGCGTAACGGTCAGTCGCCCAGGACCTCTCAGAGAGACTACACAATCCGATACTTTGAGTATTCGCGAACGTTCTCGAAGATATATCTCGAAACAACCGGCGAGACACGCGTACGTAGCGATATCCGGAAATATCACGTATAATTGTCGGTGCGTGCGACACTTGTGAATATTGCGAACTTTCACATCCGTGTACGAAACAAAGGACAGTCATTCGAGAGAATACGTTATATTTTCATTACGACCGGTGATACCCCGTTGCGGAACGAAATTCGTATTAATTCAAGATTTGTCAATTTTACACGCGATACACGAACTGTGTTCGGCGTATCGCCTTGTATATATACTTGATTAATTTGTCTTGTTTATTTTGATTATAATTGCTTTGTTAATTTCGATTAGTGCCGATTGGCACATTTAGTATTAATTGCACATTTAGTTATTAGTCATTATTGTTAATATTCGCGGGACGTCGGTGGATCGCGATCGGGACAATTTTGAATCATGCGACTCACCAATTGGTGCTGCCATCGTTGATCCACCGACGGCAGCTATTACCCCCAAAAGGGGAGCAAGTACTCGCTCGCGGCACGTTTCAGGACCGCGAGCACTCACTCATCACCAGACACTCGTATCGTAAACCGCACGAAGTTTCGGACGTCCGATCGCGATCTTCCCCCCACTCTTGGGGACCGATCTTTCGCCTGCCTCGTCTGCTTGCACCTTTGCCTGCTTTGTGCCTGCTTTACGCCTTGCACTTGTGCCTGCTTGCTGCCTGCAACTCTACTGCATCCGCCTGCATGCCGGACGGCCGAGCCTGGCCACGTGGGGAATACAACGAGGACGGGACGAGAATCGGAGTCAACCGGGAGACGACGGGCGCCCAAACGGTGAGTCGCTTTTTCGCTTTCGTTAGTTTCGTTGCATGCGCATTTCGTTTCACATTCTTTCGCCTACTTCGTTAATTTAGTCGTGAGGGGGATTATAATTACCCCCCCTCTGGTCCTTCGAGTATAGAAAATCTCGCCTCCGGGGACGGTCTTACACCCCCCCCCCCCCCGTTCAAACTGTGATATGCGATAACAGTGATACACCAAGAGTGACTGTAAATCATTGTGAATCGAACTGTAATGACTATTTATTCAAATGTTACGAATAAATACATTGTTATATAAAGTGACATCCTGAGTGTCAGAAATCATTCGACGATATCCCGTGACCTTTCCTGAGTCACTTTCCAAGCGGAAGATTCTTCGTAAATCGATATTCCTGCGGAGTGCGAGTAAATGCACATTGCTTGCGATATAAGCATATAGTATACGATGCTTACCGAATTCTTACCGAAGACATGTTCATCATTGACGTGTGTAATGCAGTACCATGCAAGAACCAAACGAGAACTTCTTCTATTGATGTACGTTGTGTGTATGTGTGTGTGTGTGTGTGTGTGTGTGTGTGTGTGTGTGTGTGCGTGTGTGTGTGTGTGCGTGCGTGTATCTATGTGTAATTGTCCGCGGTGATGAACTCAGGGTCTGTAGGTTTGTTAGGCCCAAAAGATTGCGCGGATCAATTTTCCCTCTGGGTACCAACCGAGAACAATGCGACAAAAACATGCAGATGAAAGAAAAGGCTGAACCAAGTTGTAGAACCGATTGCTAAAGCGATTCAGAACCAGTAAGGCAAACACATGGCAATATGGACCTGGAAATGTTGCTGGATAACGCAAAAGAAAACTCGATATGTCATCGAAATGAAGGAGCACCAAATGCTTAACTCAACAATTGTATGGTTATGATTATTAACGACCTTCCTTTTAGCCCCTATAGCTTTTTGGCGGACACGTCGGGCAGCGTTTCGTTAAACTCCATCACGGTTAACCAACAATCCTGCCCAATGGATACCAAGCCTGTTCGTTGAACCAATTTAGAATTGGTTGTAGAATCCATGTTGCATATATGCCTCCGCTCTGTAGTTTAACCTGAATTTGAAATACATTTATTACATCTCAACCAACTTTTATTTTTGTTAAAAGTGTTTTCATTTAATTTATGTAATATTTGTTATGTATCAGATAATTTATTATACAACTATTCGGCCTACAAGTTCGAGGTTATCCTTAGTTGCGAAAGCTGGATAGCAAATGTAACGGTTTTCTAATGTTATAACGTGTATTAGAAATATTGTTATACGTTTCGAATACTTTACTTAAAAAGAACAAAGGATTACCTCTGATAAAAACCTCAAAAATGTCATGCAGTAATGCAGCCAACAACAACCATATCGTTTCACGTTTCACTTATTGTTAGTCACGTTCCACGTTTCACGTTACACTTTCCACGTTTAATTTTTGACAGTTCACATTTCACTTTTCACAATTCACGCTAGGGGAAATGTTTCATGATCGACCCCCTAGTCGCTCGGCGGTCTCAACCTCGCGTATGCTCACAGGTGGTGACTGAGGCATATGGCGCTGGTATTCGTCCGCTGATATCTCCTCGTAGACTGACCATCTATCTATTTCTATGGTCCGTGGTGTTTCCGCCGTAGATGATCGATCGTCGTCTGGGCGCTGCGGATCTTCGTGCCTGTGCCTCGTCTGGAAACACAACGGTGTCCACGTGGCGGATCTCGCCGTCGCGATACTCGCATGTGAATCGAAATGGCTGGTTTACCTCTTTCCGCACTGTCAGCGCGACGGTTATGTTGGCGAGATGGTGGTTATCGCGCGGGTTGTGGATTGCGATGCACCTCATTGGCCTCTCTCATCGATCCATCGCCATTTCGTATGCTGTTATCTCTCGCAAGATCTGATGATTTTCCACTTGATCTCTGTGGATGTCCTCCTCATCGGGCTCCTCGAGGTCGGGGAGTCCGTCGAGATATTCTTCGAGGTACTGGATCAATTGCCTGTTGCGCTGTCGACGGCGTTGCACTCGGCGGTATCGCTGTATCCGCTGTATCCCTCTGATTCGTCTCTCGCGCGTCTCGCGATCGAACTCTGCCATGCTCTTATCCATTGACACACATGGCACACTTCTCGGCGATCGACGATACAATGGCGGGTCGATTGCGCGCCACGGCCTCGTCGCTCGTGCAGTGCTGCCACTTTGATAACGCCATCTGTCGGTGCGATATCCGTAAGGCTGGTTCTCAATTCGCGAAACGCTCCTATTAGTCGAAAATTCCCTAGGGCTGTTTCTGCGCGCTGATTGGTTCCAGATCATCATTTCGGTGTGATTTTTCGAAATTCGATCGAATTTGATGAGGTTTTTACTCAAATCTGCCGTTTTGGTAAAGTTTATGTCGAAATCAGATTCGTCGCTGCTTATATCCATTGGCGATATTACATTGCTCCAATCGCTTTCGGAGAACGATGATTCGTTCGAAACTCGAAGTTCGTTGTTACTGCTTTCGTATTTTCCATTGCTCCCCGTCATTTCGGGAGTACTGTGGCTACTCTCGGATATTTCGTCACGTTTTTTGTCCGTCTGAAAATTGTTGATTGATTTCCGTTCATGGACAAAATTTAACTCCTTTTTTTCTTTCTCACGTCTGCTCCGTGCTGTTGGCTGGATTCATCGCTGGATAGTTCATCGTCGTCGCTGCACGACGATAGGGTAAGTATCTTGTTCATTCTCCTATCCTCGTCTTCTTCGCTGCTGCCTCGTATTTCGATTGGCTCGTCTGCATCTTATTCGCTGCTGTCTCGTACTTCAATTGGCTCGTCGCCATTTGCGTCGCTCTGACCAATCGTGTCTTCGTTATCACTTTTTTGATTGGCGGTCTCTTCTGGCCGCTCAAACTCCCCGTCATTCACCTCATCTTCAGGGTGTTGACGTCTCGTATTTACTTCTCGGAAGATTATCTCTTCTTCGCGTTGCCATTGGTCGTTGGCTGCCTCTTCATCGGCCGACTCCCCGTCATTGGTGGAGTTCTCGCTGTCAGACCCTTCACGGAGATGTGCGTCGCGATGCGGTCTGAGATTTCTCGCATTCGTAGTGCACACCACCTGGCCGTCTAATTTCTCAATCAAATACGCGTTTGGCTTTATGATGCTTCTCACGTCAGGTATGGACCTTCTTATATCGGGTAAAACTTGCCGATTCGCTTCTTCTTCGCGTCGGACAATTTATGCTGTTTTACCCACACCATTTGTCCTTCGTTATACTCTGTCGTCCCATGCTTGTCAGCTTGAATTTTGCGCTTTCTCGCTGCCTCGATGAGTCTCAGCTTGGCTCCTTCGATCTTCTGCTCCCAAGTGATCTCATCATTTTCGAGGGAAATAAGCGCTGGATCGAGCGTTAAATGGCAAACTTCGCCATCGTGAAGTTCGCGTGGCGTGTACCCGGTCGACGGGTGAGTCGTGTTATTTATCATCCTTTCTGCCCGGTTTACAATTCTATGCTATGCTTGATGACGGTGGCTACTATACGCTCGTGTTAACCTGCCTAACTCTCTCATTACCCTTTCTACCGAATTTGATTGCGGATTATACGGTGTCGTATGACGTACTTCGAAACCTTTGCTATAAGAGAATCTATCCCATCTGCGGGTTAGAAATTGTCCTGCATTATCGGTTAAGATCGGAATTTCTCGATAATTGCGTCTAAACTTTGATCGCACATCGGATAAAATTTAACATACTTTGAAAATTGGTCCATCACGACCATTACAAATCGATATCTCTGCTCTGTTCGGGGTAACGGTCCAAATAAATCTATTGATAATGTGTCTCCCGGTGCATCGGAAAGTTCATAATGTTGTGTACCTACGACCGTTCGCGTATAAAATTCAGTCGCTTGGCAAGTTACGCAAGACGCTACTACGTCGCGGGCTATTTTAGCAAAATTATGTCCGTGAAAATATCGTTTCATGAAATCTAACACCTTGTCGGTACCAAAGTGTACGAGAAGTTCGTGCGCTAATTTCGCGACTTTTCACGTGACTTTCCTAGGTAATATAATTCGGTCTCCATTTGGATATCTTATCCTTAATATTCCTTCTCTCTCATTAATCTCGTTCGAATTGTCTATCGCCGCTTGTTGCAATTCTTCGTTTGCTTGTTGCGCATTTTTAATAATCTGCACCCAGGTAGTCGTATCTGCTCCCTGGTATGCGTTATGTATCATTGCAATCTGCTTTTCATCTGGTGAGATTAGTCTCTGTCGGGAAAGTGTATCCGCTATCTCGTTTTCTTTTCCCGGCAAATGTTTAATTTCGAGCTCAAATTCTTGTAGAAACGCAAACCATCTTGCGATTCTACTTTTATTCTGAACGCATGTACTTAGGAACTTTAACGCTTGATGATCCGTGTGGACTCGCACATGATGTCCTAACAATAACGTATGCCATTTTCTCAGCGCCCATACTAGCGCTAAACATTCCAATTCGGTTATTGTGTAATTTGATTCTGCGCCTTTCAAGCTTCTGCTTGCGTACGCTACAGTTTGTTTCTCCTCCGATCCTTCTTGGTACTGGTATAATCTTGCTCCAAGTCCAGTTCGTGCTGCATCTACGTAAATTCCGAATTTATAACCTCGTCGGATTAAATATAAATCTAGTGCTTCTTGGAAAGCCGTCTTAATCTCATTAAACGCATTTTGATGTTCATTTGTCCATGTTAATTTTTGTCCCTTTTTCAATAAGCCTTCGAGAGGTCGAGTAAATCGTGCAAGATTTTTTATGAAACAACGGTCCCAATTGACCAATCCGAGAAATGATTGTACATCTCTCTTTCTTCGTGGCTTCTCAAAACTTGCAACTGTTGCTCTAGTCTCATAGTTTATTTCGGCTTTTATCTCGCTAAAGGTATCCGTCCAAGGAATTTAATTTCTTCCTGTAAGAATTCGCATTTGTCGCGATTTAATTTTAATCCTACAGCTTCTAATTTCGTAAGTACCCAATCAATGTGATACAAATGCTCCTCTAATGTCTCAGATGAAATCAATACATCGTCGAGATAAATTGTGGTGAATTCATTCACGCTTAAAGCGTCGTCCATAGCTCTAGTAAATGGCGCTCCTGCCGTTTTTAAACCGAACGGCATGCGTTTGAAAAGGTCTGTCCCTCGAACAAAAATCCAGTAAATTGTTGTGAATTATTTTCAAGAGGTATCTGCCAAAATGCATTTGTTATATCGAGCGTGGTAAAATATTTCTTTTTTCCTACTCGTCTAAATACTTCTTCGATTGTTGGAGGTTGTGCATGGTCGTTCGTCATGTGTTCATTTAATTCTCGAGCATCGAGACACAAACGAATATCTCCATTTTTTTTTATCACAACAACCAATGGGTTGACGTATTGCGTAGCTTCTTTCGAAATAATACCTTTTTGCTCTAATTCCTTTAGATAGTCTCTTACTCGCTCCATGTGAATTTCCGGAATCGGGTAAGTCTTTTTCTTAAACGGCTTAGTTGTGTTCATTTTGATTATATGTTCGTAGTGACTGACCTTTCCAATTTTTCCATGGAACATTTTTTCATGTTTGTCGAGGATTTCTTGTAATTTGATCTCTGCTTCGTTTTTTCTAATGACGTGTATGGCGATTTCCGGGTTCATAGCTTTGCGGAATTTTATATCAATTTCTTCATCACAGGCCAGTTGCATCCTGTATTTTACCAGAAAATCGATTCCAAGAACAACATTGTATGCTAGATTTTCTACAATAAAGAATTCGTGAGTATATTTCTCTTCTTTATATTTAAATATAAGTCGCGCTTTACTAGCGACTGTCGGGCCCTTTTCTGCAAAAGCTTCTCTCAAACGGAATCTTTTAATCGGGAGTATCTCCATTGGAACTCCGTTTTCTTCCAATTGCTTATGGAAAATCTTTGTAATTGCCGTAATTTGTGCACCTGTGTCAATAAATGCTTTCGTGGTGCATGTTCCAAATTTCATTTCGACCATCGGCACATCTGCCTCATTCAATCTCTTTGACTGGGCTTCTTTCAGATCCTGGTCGAGATCTTCGATTATTTCCTTCGTTCTGATGATATTGATTGGACTTTCATTATTCGATTTTTCAGTTTCACGTGTTAGGGCACAGCAGTTCTTCTCCGTCACTTCTAACGTTGTACTGACTGCGTCATCGTTCAGTTTTTCTTCACTTCACCGTGATTGCCGCGACATTTTTGCGCGGTTTTCCGGCTTTTTCGATCTTTTATATCGATATTCGGGCTTTTCATATTCCCGTTTCTTATAATCATCGCGTTCTCGTGTATAACGCGTGACCTTTGCTTTGCCATCCGCATTCGTCACTGTCTGGAATTTCTGCGATATCGACGCCATTTTTTCGCTTTGCTTCTGGCGATTCCGTTTTCCGCCATCCTTTCGACTTGTTGTAGGAGGAAAATTTCGCCCTGTCTCTATTGGCGAAATTGGTATAACGGTTATTACTACTTCGTGAATTTGCGTTGTAACGGCCGCTATTTCTGTCCTCTTTATTATTATTCGCATTCGGACGATTCTGCGGTTTATCATGCGACTTGCGCGCGTCTATGCGCAATTTTCGCGTTTCTCGCTCGTTCTCAATTGTATCGAGCATTGAGATCATGTCATTTACGTTTTTGACAACAGATGGCCTTAACTCTCTGGCAACATCCGAGTCAAAGTGTTCTCTTACCGTTTGGACAATTTCCTCGTCCATCATTGGTGGAATCAAAGTTTTGGCTTGTCGCGCCAAACTTAGTGCATAATCTGTCATTGACATTTCTCCGAGCTTGTATTTCCCGAATACACTCTTCGTTTGAATCTCATCTACGCCTGACAACTCCAAAAATGTCTGAATAATTGTTTCATATCGTGGATGTTGTCGGCAATTTGGAGCTCGTGCAATTGGCTAGCCTTTCATGTATCTACCGAAATAAAATAATTGTTCATCTTTGGTGACGCCTTCGTAATTCGCTAATTTTTCGAATTTTTCTATAAATCTGACCGGATTTTGTTTATCCGTTTTTCCAAAGTACGTTAATTCATCGAATGGATTTTTTATCCATCCTCCTCTTGGAAGTCGAGCTTGCATTGGGACTACTTGCAACGCTGCTTCGGCCGCTTTTCCGCCACCGTACGTTCGCTCGTCTATGGTTGTCGCGTCGAATAAATTCGGCGGTAGACCGCGATCCGTATTCCGTGATGCGACGGATTCACGACGCTCGCGCACTTCGGTCCTCAGCTGCTCTAATTCGTTAGACAATAGCTGAATTTGATCGAGCATTTGTCTCCTTTTTTCGTTAAACGCCCCATCCGCTGCGCGTTCGCGACTTAGATTGATGGCAAAGGAGTTTCCTTCATTATCGATTCCGAGTAAATTATCATCTCGCGTCCTCTGCGGTAACGCGGATGTGTCCTCTTCCTCGCGGACATCTGCACGCGACGCACAATGCGATCGCGTATGTGTCACGATTGGACTTCGCCCCACGGTCGCCATTCCATCGACCCGTGGTATGCATTCTTTTCTTACACGACTGCCTCTTTTGGGACCTATTTTGCCGATTTTGTCTTCGCTCTTGCGAATTTAAGTAACAATCTTGGCTAACCGCGATTTTGACTTTATACAAAAAAAAATTTGAAAAACGTTCGCGCGTCTAATTACGCGATTTTATACACCGTTTCTATTTCACGAATTCGCGCTTTCTACTTACGCTTAACCTGACTCCCTTTGAGGTTGGGAGATCGGCCGTGTATAGTAAATACAATATTGGGCTCAGAACACTGCCCTGTGGAACCCCGGCTTGTATTGCTTTCAGTTCTGTAGAAGCATCCCCATGTTTGACCATAAAATATCGGTTACAGTAGAACCTCTCTAATTTTGACCGGATGGGGCGATAAGAGCGGAATGCCAAAATTATGGAGTGCCCCCACCACAGAATAGACTGCCAATCACCGTGTACTTGCGCGAACGCAGTTGCGCACAATGTCTGCACTATGCGCTATGGTGTAAAGCCCAGTCTATGTCAATCTAACCTCTATACACAAAGAGGTTAGATTGATATGTAGACTGTGCGTGTGTCTTGCGTTTACATACTAATAAATTTTTCCAATATAAATTAAAAAAAATTAATAAATCTACAAATAAATGAGCATGATAAAGAAACAAAAAAGTCAACCAATGTAAATAATTAATATACATATATATTTATTATTATAAATATATTAATTATTATTACATTGTAATGCGTATTGTACTGTATCAATCAAAAAAACAAAATCATTGAAATTGAACACAAATTAATTTTACAAAAGACAAAAGTATTAACGAAAATATATAATTTCTTCTTTGGTAGCATAAGAAATGTTATATGTAAATAATAATATTGCACACCAACTTAGAACGAAAAAATACAATACTAGTATTAATAAAAAATTACACATAGCACCATTAAAAAAATGAAATTAAGTAGAATGTATAGAATAAAATTAAATCAAAAAAGTTATGTATGAGTAATATTCATTTTTGTAATTTTATCTTTAATCTTTATTAATGTTGATAAATCTTCTTTGGTTATTAATGAGCTATTCTTCTCTAAAAATAATAGCAACTCATTTATTGATGAAATGGCACATGCAGTGCTTATTACTTCTATTTCTACTTCAGAATCCTTATTCTCACCGTCTGAAAATTAAGTAAAAATTTAAATATAAAAAAAATAATTATAATTGTTCTTTTGATTAATAAAAATCTATTTTGATAAAATGTTAATATAATATTAAAAGGATAGAAAGTTACCTTCTGTATTATCCGCAATTACTCTTTGTATAATTTCATTGTTAGATGGTAATTCAGGAAATATATCATCTTGTAACATCCATTCTTGCACATCGTCTTGTGTAATATTCTCAAAATTATTAATTTGATGAAAAAAAGAAATAAATTCTTCATTATTGATTTCTTGGACCAAACTCTGATCGTTGCTTTCAAAACATTCTTGTGGTAAAATATTTTTCCAGCATTTACAAATTGTACTTGCAGTAACTTCATTCCATGCCTCACTTATCCAGTATATAGCGTTCTTAATATTTATAGATTTCAAATATGTAATAATGTCAATATTTCTATTCTGCTCACTTATAACTGTTGATAAAAGCTTGGATCTATATCGTCTCTTTAAATTTTCGATTATACCTTGGTCTAACGGTTGAATTAATGATGTTGTGTTTGGTGGTAAATAATAAGCCGTAATATCGTTAATATGTAAAGTTTCGGTTGAAGAATGACATGATGCATTATCAAGAAGAAGCAGCGCTTTGAGAGGTAAATTTCTTTTTTGTAAGAAAGAAGTAACTCGAGGCACAAATTCATTTTTAAACCATGACTCAAAGATAGTATTGTTCATCCATGCACTTTTTTGATGTGTATAATAAACAGGAAGTATGTGTAAAATATTTTTTATGGCTCGCGGTTTTTCATATTTTCCAATTACAACTATAGGTAATTTTAAAGAGCTATCTGCATTACAGCAAAGCATAATTGTTATACGATCTTTACTTTGCTTAAATCCAAACGCTTCACGTTCTTCTTTACCTGCCAAACTTTTAGTTGGTAACATTTTAAAATATAACCCTGTTTCGTCTACATTAAATATTTGTGATAAACTAATATTCTCATCTTTTATTTTTTGAGATAATGTTATCTTAAATTTATTAGCAGCATCTGTATCAGCACCTTTTTTTTCACCACAAACACTTAATTGGCGAATTCCATGTCTAGCTTTCCATTTTTCCAACCATCCATTGCTGGCTACAAAATTTTCTTGATAATCCAATTCTTTAGACATTTCTATTGCCTTAGCTAGAATAAGAAAAAAAAACTTAAGATCTGAGAAAAATATGTAGTACGTAATAAGAATATCTTTTTAGTCTTTAGATTTTTGAAAAAAATTTTGAAAAATATGTAACAGTATGTATACAGAGGTTAATTTATATGAGATGTATCTATACCTTGAATAATAGGACCACTTATTGGAATGCTTCGCATTCTGATTTCCTGAAACCAGATGTGTAAAGCTTCATCAAGAACTTTATAGGTTAGTCTTCTTACTCTTTTTAGTTTTGAGCTCTTTTTATTTCTTGTTAATTCTTCCAATTGTAACTTGTTTTTCTTCCAATTTCTTATAGTTTGTGTACTAATGTTGTAGTTTTGTGAAATTTTAGTCATTGACGTATTTTCACACTCTTTTAAAATTTTTATTTTATCCACTGCGGTATAACTTTTGTATTTTCTTTTAGTCGTATTATTTTCCATTTTTTTAATATTTAAGTACGTGATAAATAAGATATGTATAAATATAAATGTTTATAACCTATGTTTATAACCTAATGTTATATGTACTGATATGTACTCAACCTGTCATAACCTTACTATGCATATCTGCACATATGTTGTATGTACATACTTGCACTCTGTGTGACACTAAGTACAATTAAGTGTAGATGCGCGCGCTGCATAGCGAATTAAGTCCCACCCATTGTGATATGGAAGGGGCACGATATTAGTGTTCGTGAAAGTATGTGTGAAGGAATGCAAAGATTACAGAGGGCAAATTTAAGGAGGTTCTACTGTACTTAAATATGAATTCAAGAATAAGTAAAATTCGGGTAGATTTATTTTGATTTTATAAATTAATCCTTTGTGCCATACCTTATCAAAGGCCTGGGCTATATCCAAAAACACAGCGGTGCAATATTTCCCTGCTTTAAAAGATCTAATAATTTTATCTCCAATTCTATGCATTTAATCGATAGTGCTATGCTTCATACGGAATTCGAACTGATGCCTGGGAATCAGTCTCCTTTCTTCAATGACCGCCAACAATCTTGAAAGAATTAAGGTCTCAAGAAGCTTGGCTGTGATAGGTAGGAGGCTAATCGGCCTGTAGGACTTGAGATCAGTCGCGATTTTACCTTGTTTTAAAATCATTTTGATTTGGGCGACTTTTTTCATTGAGATGGAAAGTATCCTGTTCTAAGAATCGCATTGAAGAGGTAAGTGCGAAATGTTGTGCCCTCTGGTGGTAGTTCCTTCAGAATTTTCCCAGTTATCAAATCATAGCCAGGAGCTTTTTTGATCTGGATGCTTTTTATTGCTCGACTTATTTCATTTTTGGAGAATTTACTGATAGGTGAGTCAGGATTACATTGCTCTCCAGGTGTGTCCACTGGGTCGTTGATTTTATCAGTCGGTTCCAGTCCTGGGTTTGGTCTGAACACCGTTGACAAGTGTTGTGCAAATGTTCCAGCCTTTTCCTTATCGTTTCTAGCCCAGTTTCCCTCTGAGTTTAATAGTGGGGGGTTTGACAACTTAGGTTGTTTAAGCTCTTTAGTGGCCTTCCATAGCGAAAAATCCGTTGCCTTAGAAGCGTCTAGGTTTTTTAGATAATTTTGAACCCCTTCGTTTACTTCTCTATTTATTATAATTTTAAGTTGCTTAGTGGTATTATTAAGCCTTTTCTTCGTTATAGGACATCTTGTGTTTTGCCAGAGTTTTCTTAGCTTCATTTTTTCTTTGATATGTAAGGGACAAACCAAGGTGCCTTCATATTCCGAGTTAACAATTGTTGATGCCCAAGCTGCTTGCTGCAGGCATTCGTTGAAATGCTCAACAGCTAGGATAATTTCCTCCTCACTTTTTAAAAAAATCATTAAATTTAAGTTTTGCTTGACCAGGTCTCTAAATTTACCCTAGTCGGTTTTGTTATTATGTAGTTTACAGGTAACGGTTTTCTTGATGATTGCTGATGAGAGTGTTAATATAACAGGCGAGTGGTCTGAGGAAAGCTCCAGGCATGATACACATTTCATGTAGTTTGGTGCAATTCCTTTTGTGACTGCAAAATCCACTAGATCCGGCAATCTTTTTCTGTCCGTAGGCCAGTATGTTGATTCTCCAGATGAAACTACTTTTAATTGCATCTCTTCGATAGCGCTCATTAATTCTCTTCTTTTGGGAAGGGTAATTCTAGAACCCCAGAAGGTATGCTTGGCGTTATAATCGCCAGCTGCTCTGAAACGCTTACCCAGAGTGATGAAAAAGTCCAGGTACAGTTCCTCTCTGATATTATGTTTGGGGGGACTGTATATGGCAGCAAGGACAATCGGTCCAGTCCTGTCTTCAATTTCAATCGCAGTAGCCTGTATGTGTTCACTAATGAAGGCACTATGTTCGTGGTGTTTAATATTTGCTTTAATTAAGATGGCTGAGCCACCATGTACAGTTCCGTCGGGATGCGGTGTATGATATAAGATGTAGTCAGGTATTTTAAAATAACTTTTATTGGTGAAATGTCTCAGATATTAGTATTATATCTATGCTGTGTTGATTTAAGAAAAAATTTGATCTCATGCTTATGTTGTGGAAGCCCATTGGCATTCCATATCAATATTTTTAATGGCTCGAAGATGGTGAGAGTTTGACGATGAGTTCAGCTAACATGCTTGTCATTGTGGTGATCTGCAACATTAATTGTTTCATTGTCATTAAAATTTCATGGGTTTCATTTGGTGTGACTGAGTAACTTTTTTTATTCGTTTGGGGCTCAGTAGTGTTTATTTGTGATTTTTGGGATTGGAGTGCTTGGGCATATGTTAATTCTGGATTTGTTATATGGCTTTTAGTTATCGTCTGGATTGTGTGTGTGTGTGTGTCAGATTTGGATAAGATTTTAGGTCGTAGTGGTGGATACTTTAACTTTTGTAACTGCTTGTAAACGCCGCAACCCTTATAATTTGCCGGGTGATTTCCTTCACATAAGACGCACTTGACCTGCTCAGATCTTGTCTTTCTTGGGCAGTTTGCTGTTTGATGATATCCTGCGCATTTGACACACCTGGCCTGTCTGTTGCAAAATACCTTGGTATGGCCATACTGTTGGCAATTGGCACATTGTGGAATTTCACGTTTGGGTCTCGGAGGTTCGAAAGCAACTCGGCAATGTAGCAAGGTCTTTATGTTGTATATATTTTTGTTGTTCTCCATATTAGGTTTTAAATCCACGTAGTATAAGGGAAGAGGTTTTTTGGTTTTTCAGTGTTTTAAATTCCAAAGATTGGTTACGGTGTGTCCATGCTCTTCAATAGCCTGCTTTATCTTTTCGGTTTCGAAGGAAGCATGCATGTTTTTCAGCACAACCCTACAGCTTCTCTCTTGCTTGGCTTTATAGGTATAGAATTCAGTGTTTCTTACTTTTAGTTCTTTGACTATTATTCTGTACATATCAGTAGTTTTGGATTGTATCTTGACCTGCTCGTTTCTCAGAACTTTTAACTCATAATTATCTTTGGCAATTTTATCAAGGAGATCCGAAAGGGGTTGGATGTTTCTGACATTGTCAACGAAGATTGGAGGAGGTTTTAGCGGTTTTGTTTGAGCTTCAGTTTCTTGGTCCTCTTTTTGTAGGACTTCAAATCTATTTGAAGTGGATACCGAGGTGCTTAGCCAATAATCGTTAATTTTAGCTTGTTTGTATCGGCCTGTAACAGCTTCAGGACTATTTCGGGGTGTTTTTTTGTCAGTTACTGTTTGCCAGTTATTGGTTTTTTCGTGCATAGATCCTAGGTCTCTGGCTTTTATGTGTGTTGGGTCCTGATTCGATAATAATGAGTTGCTTCTAGGTCTATTAAGGTTGGCTGTTATAGTTTCACTTATGGGCAATGGTTGGCCTCCCCCAGAATCCGCGAGGCCTGCCTCCGAAGAGGGTGGATTTCCAGGTTTTCCCGTACTACCACCTGGTGTACTCGTATCCTTTTTTGTTTTATCCATTGCTCAATTTGCTAATTTTGGTCCACCCTGGGTATTTTATTTCCTCAGTACCCTCCGGCAAAGCCGGCGAGCATTCCCCGATCCGCCACCTGGGCAGGCGCCCGATGGGGGACTAGCAACCTTGCAAGGGTACACTGAATTTATTCTGTTTCAGATCACACAAAATGGCTGTGCACGATAGCGCTTACAAAATGGCCGCTCGACGCCAAGTTGGCGGGCCGGATATACGCATCGGATTTGTCGTACGCGATTATAATTGTTCTCTCTGTCGTTGCGATAATTAACTGTTCTCTCGTCGCAATTCGTTAACGTAATTAATCTGAGCGCGCGCGTCGATCGCTGGTTATTGATCGGTTTTATCCGAACTTTGTATGTTCGGCCAATCAGAAACTCGTCGCGTGTTATCACCGACCGCTACTCGTTTTCGTTATTATTCACGACTGTTAATTAACAAATTCGTTTAATTACTCGCACCTGTTCACATATTCGCGACATTGCACATCGCTCGCGAGTAATCGGCGGTTTTAGCTACACATTCGCCCATTACGAGTGTACCCAAACGAAAAACCATTTCGCGATATTAATTAATTTTATTAAAAAATACGACTGCACAATCAATCTTCAAAAAGACACTGAAAATCTACCTGGGACTTACAACCGTGTTATCAGTGCCACTTAGTCTGCACTTTTTGTCTGTTTGTTTTTATCTTTGAACACATCTTGTCATTTGCTGATCATGTCTGTTATTTTCATTGTGACTTTGACAGTTATACTGTCTCGATGTGTTCTTTGATATGGCTTGCGACGTTTCTATTTTCACGTTACACTGCTTTTATTTTCGACGCACAAGATATGTAAGCCTTTTATTTTAATTTATTTTTATTTTAATAGTTTTTAACTTTTGACTCTTGATTAATTAATTTTTTTTTTTGACTATCGTTTTTGGTAAATATTGACTTTCATTTTTTAGCTTTGCGTTTGCATGATGTAGTTAGGGCACGATGTCAGCGACGTAATAAATGTTTTGTATGCGGATTATGCGGATTGATTGTGTAATTACTCTTCTCACTTGAAAAGGACCGAAATTACGGTCGAAACGTCGTGAGATTAAATATATCATTTTGGCCAGTTGGGTCGAACAAAAACGACTGTTGTATTTATTTAATTTTATTAATAATGTAACTCGCGTTATTATTTATTAACTTCACTTGCGGGATTACGCGCCGCTCGCGGGTTATCCTCGATTTTATAAAGAGCCTCGTGACACGTCCGCACGCCATGAGTGCTCCCGAGCGAAAGACCTCAATGTTCTGCTCGCAACGGCCTAGGAGGGGCCTTGCGCATGCGCAGATCCGATACTGACGGCTGACGCAATCTCTTTGTCCTCGTCGTCACGCACACAAAAACAGCGTGATATGGAAGGTTCCAGAATGTTCCATGTTGCTAACTGCGCAATTTATTTTTTGATCAATAACGTTACTTCCGTGTTCTAGAATCTTCCATTTACAATTACGCCGTTATTGTACCATATAAAATGTTATAAATAAATGTTTATTAATTTACGCTCATATAATTATTCCGTCGTTTCCTGTTTTCTATCCGAGTGGTGCCTCGGTTACGCTTCCTGGGGCGCCACGAATCGTATCCGTGCATGCATATTAATTTTCTCACCCGACAATTGTACGTCGACGTAAAAGTCGTCGCCGTTCTTCTCCGCCACTCGGTACACACAGAAAACACGCTTGTCCCCGTGGAAGATGTCCACGTATCGCCGACCGCTTATAATAATCGCACGTCGACGGGAAGGTAGTCGCCGCTCTCCCCGATACTCGGTACACGCGACGGAATAGATTGTACTCGTGGAAGACGTCCACGAGTCGACTTCCGCTTGCATCGGCCCTGCGCCGACGTGAAGGCCGTCGCCGTGCTCTTCGAGACCTGGTCGACTCCGAGCGCTTGAATGCTCTCGGAGATGACACCCGTGTGCCGATTTCGGCTTCCGTCGTCGCGCCGACGGCGGGAATGGTCAGGGGCCGCTTCCCGGGACTTAGTAGGTACTTACATCAAAATAACACGTTCTCCCGCTTTGACGGGACCCACCTGGGGTCTCCTCCTCGAGGCTCGCCGCTCGCCTATCGCTCGCGTATCCCCGTAGAAGACGTCCGGGTTCCAAACTTCTCTCACGGCGGTGCCCCTTCGACTGGAGGGCGTCGGAATGCGCACCAGGTGCAAATGTGCGTAAAGCGCGCAACTGTTCCCGGGAAAAATTGTCCGCGTTACTAACTCCGCACTCCGCGTCGGTACGTCGACGGGACTGGGATCGTCGTGTCCCCCAGGACCTAGTATGCACGTATCGCATCGATGTCCTCGGAGATGACGTCCTGGTATGGCAATTGGCACGCGATCGCCGGACTTTGACGGGACCAGCGGTGGGTCGCGTCCCAGGTTCCAAGTTTGACCGGTTTGTTTCTGGAGAAGACGTCTGCGGAGCGTACTTCGCAGGCGCTGTTCTTACTTTGACGGGAACGTTATCACGTGACGCACTAGGTCTCCCTGATTGTCTTTAAACGGTTTATCCCATGGGAAGACGTTTGTACTAGAACTTTGCTCTACTCGATTCTGCCGCTGTCACACGACGGTGCAATCGCGTTACTCATGTTTGCCTATTTCTAACCTGCAATGCGGTAGGAACAAAAGGATTGTAAATTTGATATCATACAAACTTATTTATTCATTCGAACAGTTTTGGCACTTGGGTATCTTTGGTATGCGCATCACGACTGGAAATAAACAAAAATAATATTTTTTCAGACTTAACCTAAAATAATCATCGGCGCTCGCCCGAAACAAAATAAATTCAAATAAATGGTAATGGTAGGTCGTATGCCCGACTTTGAAATTAATACTTGCGCAACTCTAACCTAAATATTACATTCTTATATAATCTTAATCTAAAATTACAATTGTCCGCTGGGACAAGGGGTGACATATAAATCATGCGCTCGGGGCGTTTGGAGGGCATTGGGCGACGTCCTCTTCGTCCCGGATATCCTTGGCCTCGTCGCGCTGCCGCTGGCAGTACGGGTGATCCCCCGGGAGGCGGTTCTCCACCCTCTCGAGGATGACCCTCGGAGTGTCAGGACGCTCCCTCTGCCGCGCCCGTGGTACCTGGTGCCCGTCGTCATTTTCCCTGGAGATGTCAGTGTGCGTCGGAGTCGGCGCTGGCGAGGGCGTAGCCGTCGGCTGCATCATAAGGCAGGATTTAATTGTCTCGAAAGCTCGTTGTTGTTCGTCTCCCCATTCCCACGCGCGATTCTTTTTTAAGAAGCGGGTTAGCGGTTCTAAGCACGTGGCGCATTGCGGTATAAATCGGCGATACCATGAAGCCATCCCGATAAAGCGGCGCAACCCTTTTAGATTTTGCGGTGCGGGGTACGTTCGAATCGTAACGGTCTTGTCCGGATCTACCATCAAGCCTTCATTCTGTACTAAGACACCTAAGTATTTTACCTGCGAGCGGCAAAACGCGCTCTTCTCCGGATTTATCGTCAACCCTGCCCTGTCAACTCTCTTCAACCACTCTAGATGTTCCTCGAAAGTCTCAGTGGCAACGACGATGTCGTCGAGATACGCGAAAGCAAGCAGTTTCATTTCCGGGCCTATTAGTCGATCTAATAACCGTTGAAACATCGCGGGAGCTCCCGTTAGCCCGAAGGGCATCCGCGTAAAATATAATGATCCCTTTCCTGGCACCGCGAAAGCTGTCAATTCGCGACTTTTCTCTTCGAGCGGAATCTGAAAGTAGGCTTCACTCAGACCTATCGTTGAAATATAACGCGCTTTACTTAATTTATTCAAGATCGCGTTTATGTACGGCAACGGATACGCATCCTTTTTAGAAACGTCATTGAGCTTCCGAAAATTGAGGCAAAACCGATATTTTCCGTTAGGCTTTTTAATAATAATAATAATTTTTATTAACGGTTAATAAACCCTTTAGCGTACAAAGGAAAAAAAACAAGAACATAAAATTTCACAACATAATATAAAGAGTATTTAAGTTACGAGAGTAGACAAGAAAGTTTTCGTTTAAAAGTTGAAACAGAGCCACCAAAAAAGTCAACCCTATTGGAGAAATTACTAGCAGATGTTATTAGCCTACTTACACAAGAATTTGAGCTATACAAAGTACGGTGATGCCCGATGTAGAAGATGGAGTACTGTCTTAATTCTCTAGCCGGGATGTAAAAATTGATACGTTCCAACTAATCCGGACAATCAGTAAAGTATTTGAGAAGCTTAAAAATAAAAGTAAGATCGAAGGTTAGTCTCCCATTTTCTAAAGATAGCAGATTTAATCTATCTAATATGGCACAGTAGTCATGACAAGTAATTGACATGGGATTACCTAGCCGATAAGCAGCCATACGCAAGAATTTGTGCTGCACACGTTCAATCAATATCTGATGGCATTTGAAATACGGAGAACAAACTATAGAACAGTACTCCAACTTAGGGCGAACTAACGTACAGTATAATAATTTTAAAGTGGTTATATTCTTAAAAAATCTACCCCAGTGGAGGATGAATCCAAGCGTTCTATAAGCAGATAAAACTATTGATTGTATATGTGTATTAAATGATAAGTCCGCACTGAATAAGACCCCGAGATCACGAGCTTCGCGCACTGCTGAGAGAGGTAAACCATCAAGAGTATAGTTGTATAAATATGAGTTATGTCTATGAGTAAAATGAATGACAAAACATTTAGAAACATTAAGCCGAAGACAATTCCTCCTACACCAGGCCTTAAGTTCAAATAAGTCATGTTGTAATAAAAGTGCATCAGCAGAACCATTAATCCGACGAAATATTTTAAGGTCATCAGCATATAATAAGAAGTAGCAGAATTTAATAAAAGCAGCTATGTCATTAATAAATAAAACAAATAAAAGAGGGCCAAGGTGTGAGCCCTGCGGCACTCCAGACAAAACATTTATACCTCTGGAGAAGCTATTATTAAATTTTATGACTTGAGACCTGTTTGATAGGAAGCAAGATATCCAACGCAAAAGAGAACCTCCGAATCCTAGGATTCGAAGTCCACATATTAAAAATTAGCGTAGGTATCGTTAAGTCGACCCAACTGGCCAAATTTATTTAAAAAACGCTACGTTTTGACCGTAGATTTCGGCCCTTTTCAAGCGTAAAGATACACAAATTATAAATTAGTTAAGCATAACCATTTGCAGTTGTCCCTAAATCTAATGTTGACACAATATTAAAAATTTTTAATGACTATCATTCTAGACTCAAATTTACTTGTGAAATGGAAACGAACGCGTCACTTAACTTCCTTGACACGACAGTTATCCGAACTAGTAATACTTTGATAACTAATTGGTACCGGAAACCCACATTTTCTGGACGTTATATAAATTATCATTCTAACATCATTTAAAATATAAAATAAACACCATTACAAACTTAATAGATCGCGCTATTTTACTCTCAGATGAAAGATTCCATAGCTCTAACATCAAATTGGTTAAAGACATCCTGATTAACAATTGCTTTCCAAAGTCTATTATCAATAAACATATTACTAAAAGGCTAAATCATCTCAAAACACGTAACACCACTGATAACACGTCTACGGATGATAATACGTTCTTTGATCTTAAGAATTGCATACCGTTACCATACATTAAAGGTCTGAGTGATGTCATATGTCGTGATTTAAGGAAGATCAACAGTAACACTTTGTTTACAGTCCCCAAAAAACTCGATTGCATAATTAGAAGGGGGAAAGATAGAATTGACGATTTCAAACAAACAGAAGTAGTATATAAAATCAACTGTAAAGATTGCAATGCCACGTACATCGGGCAAACGAAAAGACATTTATGCACACGTCTCAATGAACACCAGAACGATATTAAGAAGGATGTCAGTAAGCAGTCTGTAGTTAGTATTCATCGACGATCACATGGGCATGATTTCGATTGGCAAAGGCCACAAATAATACACAAGGAGAAACGGAAAAGAAAGAGGGAATTAGCTGAAATGTTTTTTATTAAAAAATTTGACGACACCATAAATTTACAGAAAGACACAGAGAATCTCAACGCTCATTACGAACGTATTATAAAAAAGACATAGTTTCGCTCTTTCTTCTCTGTTCTCCCCTCTTCTGTCTAAATTATTACATGCGATCATGTTTTGGTTTTCTTTTTGTCCGCTTATTGTCAGTCGAACATTTGCCACAGCTTGGACACGTCCTTCGACATTCGAACGACTAATTGAATATGTTTTTCCATCTTATATATTTTTATATTTTAATTATTTGAATCTCGACGCACAAATTATGTAAGCGCTTGAATTTATATACTTATTTATGGACTTATACTTTGTTGCATTTTGTAACTCTCGATGTTTAGTTTTTAGATGTGGCGTAGTTTAGGCATTATGCTTAACTAATTTATAATTTGTGTATCCTTACGCTTGAAAAGGACCGAAATCTACGGTCGAAACGTCGCGGTTTTTTAATAAATTTGGCTAGTTGGGTCGACTTAACGATACCTACGCAAATTTGTATTATTTACTGGCGATTAAAAATTTTTACTTGACTGTTTTTACATATTAATATTGTATGATTAACTGTGTCAAAGGCTTTTCTAAAATCGGTATAAACTGAGTCAACCTGAGATCCACTCTCAACAGCAGGTGTTAAAAAATCGTAATAATTAACAAGATTTTTAATCATTACTATAGGCGTTGACCACTCGCCCTGGAAAGGCTCGATAATACCGGCGGCTAACATTTTATCTACCTCGGCGTGGATCGCCTCCTGAATTTTTGGAGAGACCGGGGAACACCGTTGTTTTATAGGGGGGTGTCCGCCAACGTCTATTTGATGCTCGGTTAACGCGGTAGTTCCGGGTTTCTCCGGGTCACCCGTAATTTCCGACGCTAAAAGTTTCTCAAGCCGTTTTTCCTGTTCGGGCGTTAGTTCGTTTAGCCCGCCGCAAACTAGCGATGACGCGTCTACCTTGCGCGTCCCCACCCCAGGCTCTCGCGATCTCCCCGCGGCAATCGTATCCGCGGAAACCTCTCCCGACACGATATTCTCCGCTTCCGCCAACGAAACGTCACTATTGTCCTCAAATGAAATCATGCAAATATTCGCGAGAGAACTAGCCGATATTTTCTCAAAGGAATATCGGTGCGATGGGTCATCTCGGAAATACCACATACTCGGCTTAAAGTCCACGACCATCGCGAAAGCTGTCATAAAGCCAATACCTAATATACATGGTAGCGCTAAAGTCGGTAACGCGCAGACGGTGGTGGTCAGAGCCTTCCCCTGAACCGTGATCGGATCTTCAACCTCCCCCTTTACGCGTGCGGTCTGATTAGTGGCTGTCGTGACGCGTCATCCCTGATTTTGTTCGAACCGAATACCCGAGCGCTGCAGCAGCGCGATAACCTCCGGGCTGATTAACGAACAAGTGGATCCCGAATCCACTAAGGCACTTACTTCATATCCCGCGAGACAAACGCGAAGAAATAGCAAAGCTGACGAGCCTCGAAAGGTGCTATATGCAAACTCAGAATTTTCCAGCTTTACAGACTTAACAGGGGCGAGGGGGGTAGGAGTCGAGTTGTCCCTGTCCGGCGACTCCTTCATTCTTTTCCCGAACAATCCGGGCACGTCCGAACCGTTACTTCAGCCTTTCCGCATTGATAGCAATGCACGCGGACCGCGGCCTTAAACTCGCCTTCGGCTCGGTAGCCTTGGCCTTGTTCCCTTTCTTCGCCTGCGCCTCCTTTCCGGTCGACCCTGTGGCGGAAACGTCAAGCGCGGCGACCGTACCCCTTGATTTTCCGCCAGACGGACGATTTCCCCCCTTCGGTGCTCGATACGCCAGGTCTGGAAATAGCGACCTCTCCGGCGGGGGAGGGGCTCGATAGTTCAGCGCGGTGCGACAACTAGCCTCCGCACGCGCGGCCTATTGTTCGAGCGCATCCATATCATCGACCGCGTCGCGAGAGATTAACGTTTGTAATCGCGGTAATAGGTGCCGGTGGGCGTAACCGACCTTCTCTTCTTCGCGCCACGGTGGTGACAGCCGATCGAAAAGTGCGTTTAGACACGTTAGGAAGTCGATTACGGACTCGTGTTCTCCCTGCGTTCGCTTCATGGCGGAGGGCGAACTGAAAATACGGGTCCCCGAAACGTGTACGCCACGCCGTTTTAAACGCGGCCCACGTAGTTAGACGTTCTCTTTTTCCGCGGAACCAATAAAGCGAGATACCCGATAGGAAGAACAAAAACGTCTCGGCGTCCTCCCCGCGCGCGCCCGAAAACTTTAGGTTCCACCTTCGCATCACGTTGTACACCGTTGTCGCGGACGAACCACCCGAATCGCGATACTCGTCCCGCGTGCCTCTCCGGGGGACACCCGAAAAGCCGACGCGCGGATGCACATGCATCTCCGCGGACGGGCTATTCGGACGGACACCCTCCGTCGGGACCTCTAAATGCTCCGCGTCTGCCATATCGCTCGCGTCGGTAACCTTCTCGCCATCCCCGTTACGCCGGGCGGACGTCCGCAGACGCATCAACTGGAGTGCCAGTTGTGAATCCGTCCCGTCCGCCGGCAATTCGCGTCGACTCAGCTCGTCAATCAGCTGATCACGCGTCGCCTGCAGGATCCATTTGTCGGTAAGCTCGGACGGATCCATTCGGTCGCTCGACAATATTCCTCGAAAATTAAAATCCGCGGTATCTAATTTCTAACTACGCGATGACAGCCAAACAGTACCGCACGCGAAAGGAAAGCGAACACAACGCGAGGCGCAAACAGACGAACCGTCGTCAAATCGTCGTCGCGGCACTATTATTCTCGCGAACGTAACATGAAACTCCGATCTCAACCCACCCCCAAATTCCTATCGTCTCGAGTAGCTTCACTAACGCGAGTTTACCCACTCGAATATTCTTGAACACGAAATCTTTATTACGCGAGAAACAGATCGGATATTCCCGAACACGAAATCCTTATCACGCACGAAACAGACAAAATATTACAATTTTCCTGAAAGAAAGATTATACACCACACACAAAATATATCTCAGTCATGCACAATAATTTGCCAAAAGTCCGTTGTCAATTGCACGAACGACTTTCGCGCTATTCGCCCTTGCTGCCTTTCGGCGGGGCCCCATGTTGGGAGCCAAATTTGTCACGGCTTTTTTGGCCGGATCAAAGGGACGCTAAAAGAGTCGGGTGATAGGCCTCTCTGGATAATCCCTCGCGCGAGTCAGGCGGTTCTCAAATAAATCTGTTGGGCGCCAGACGCGATGCCTTCGCGTCCACTAATTATTCGATAATCTCTAACGCGGACTCACGAAAACCGTAGCCTGTCGCACGAGGGGCCAGCCGGCTTGACCTAATGGCAGAGGGCAGGGTAGAGGCAGGGCAGCGCAGTATCGTTACACAAACAAAAAAGAATTCCACATAAATCGCCAAACGTTCAATAAACAATGAGTTTCGTTTATTGAAAGACGAGTAAATAATCGGAGTATTGATTTGAACAGTGTAGAGCTAACAGCTTGGAGTTATTTGGTTGAACAGAAATTTCGCGGAAAAGAACATTACAAGTAGTCGGTTTATTGTAATTAATGATAGTGCCGGTAGGAAAAGTCTCTCTGAGCGGCGATACAAAAGTTAAGTGAGCTCCGGCTAGTATTGTTCGCGCGGAAAGTTAAGCGAGTGAATTATTGTTGAATGAGATAGTACCTCGGAAAATAACAATTCAGGTGACCGAGAGAATTATAAATGGATGATACGCGGTAAAGAAAACGCAAACTCGAGTACTATCCTGAACTGAGAAATCGACAATATAATGCGACGAAATATTACCCGACAAACAGACTTATCGCGGAAACAACACGCAAATCTAATCAATTCGATAAACGAATTTATCGCGGAAACAAAACTTAAATCTAATTTATTACTAACAACGCCAAGTGATTAACAATAATCGCGAGAAGGGAATCGACGAGTTATGCTCGATGTAATCTACAGACGACGCCCCGCTGGGCGCGCTGAAATTTGCTCGCAAAGATAATGCGACGCACGAAGGTTGTCGGTCGATCGCTCGCAACACTCGCATGCACGCTAACGCGATATCAAGACTATTTGCGACACCCCTACCACAACCAACGCAACGACGAATAACGCTACATTCACGCGATGATTATACGATTGTTTCGCACAAATCGCGAACGACGCCACGATGGTCTCTTCGTGATACGCGGGCAGATACCCCGCAGAGCCACTCTCCGGCGACACGCGATAAAGGAGCGCCGATGCGACTCACCACGAGAACAGGTCGACGACACTCGTTAATACGCGAAAATCCTCTCGAACGGCGCGAAAGGCGAGACTCTAATTCCCACAAGGTGTCGCGATATCCGCGGTCTCGGTGACCGTCGCACGATCTCGCGACCCCACGGTCGCGATCCCCAGGAGGCCGAATTACGCGATATATCGCGGAAAACCCTACAGCGCACGGTTCCGTCGTCGCGAGGCCCCTCGCGTCCGCCACCGACCGCCTTCACCAAGAGTGAGTACTCGCGAAATCCGGTCGCGAGTCGAAGCTTTGCGAGACTAATTACGCCGTTTCCGGCAAATTTTTCCGCCGCGTCCGGCGTACGTCGCGTCCGACGATTTGCACCAACACCAAATAGCCCGAAAAGAACACGCGTTCGCGAGACGCGATATACCGAGAAAGCGGCGCGTCGGGGCGAATAAACAGGGCACTCGCGGCTTCCCCGTTGCTGTTCACACGATAATTAGGTTGGGCAACCTCACCGGTCCCGCTGACTCCCAGGTGATGTCCACAGCGTCGTCACGGGCGTCGGGATGATCCACGAACTGATCAAAACAGGCACTCGATAAATTTGCGCACTATCTGACTCGTCACTCCAAACGCGAGACGTCTGCACGGGCCAACCAAGGGAGATCGAGCGGTCCGCTCGATGGAAAATCAAGCGCGTGCCTCTCCCTGGGGGTTGCGCGATAATTCGGCGCGGTTTCGCGACCAATCGGGGCCGGGCGCGTCGCGTATCAAGCGTGCGTTGCCGCGGGTATTCAGCGGGATCCTCAAATCCTTCGGGCGCCCCTAGTTTGGCGGAATCGGCCGCCTGGCGGTCTGTCCTCTCGAGCAGGGCTCCCCGCGTCCGTGGATTTCCTCGCGAGCCGAGGGAACGCTGGCCAGGCGTCCCGGGCCCGCTTGGATGTCCGGGGTTGGTTCGGGAGGTCCTCCTCGCCTTCTCGGGGGAGAGAGGTCTCGTTTCGGCCTTGGCGGCTTCTCGCCGCTCCGCCGTGACACGCGCGTCCGCTCCGCGCCCAGTGGTTGGACCCTTTGCCGGTCTCGCGGCCTCCCTGTGCCGCTGCGTCCGTCGCCGCAGGTCTCGCCCCCGTCGCTGGCTTCCGCTTCCCGTTCCTAAAGTGCGGTGCCTCGGTGAGGTGCCGCGTGTGTTAATACAAAATAAAATAGTAAATAAAGAGACGCATCTCTCGTTATGGAGGCCCCCTGGAGATTTCGCGGTCGCTCTCCTGGCTCGCCCGCGGGCGCGATCCCGCGCCTTGTGACGGCGGCGGGGCGCTGCCACGTTCGGCGAACCGTCACGTCACAGTACATAGACAAACTTTTGCTGTACGCGCAACACAGATAATACCCGACGCTGAACGGTCTGTAATGCTGATATATGTAACGCGTCGAATATCGCTTGATGAGCCGTTTCCTTCCTCTTCTTCAGCACGCATTCCAGGTCAGCGTACACCACGAAGGGAAGTCGCTCTTTCCTGCTCTGATTCCGAAAAAACAGCAACTTCTCGTCGTCGCTCTGAAGAAGAATGACGCAGTCGTTCATCTTTCCGCAGTCCACGCCGTGAGCGATCAATCTCTCGCTCGTATCAAAATAGTGAAGACAGCAGAAAGATTTAAAAAAATATAGTATACCCTGGTCCGTCAAATTTTTTTCCTATCTTTTTATACATACCGATCGCATATATACATTTCGAATTATTCCTGTTTAGCTGAGACGACACCAATCGAGATAGATTCTTTATCCACGCGAAATGACCATCGTTATTGTCGCGTCGCGCATCCTTCACGTACAACATATTGACGTGACGATCTTTCTTGTCAACGGTGAGACGCAGAGGAACAATCACTTCGTTCCGCCCGTTTTTCTTTTTCTTCTTCCCCTCCCCTTGCGGACGGTGAACATGTTTACGGATATATCGTTGAGATGTTCGAATTTGGTGATCCGCCTCAGAGTCATGGGAAACTCGATTCCCTCCAGATTCAATATCGTCGAATAAGGAGGATACTCGTAATCTTTCCGAATGTTTCTGAACGGGATACAGCGCGGCGACGATCGACCGAGCAAAACACGCGTTGTCCATCGACCGCACGTTAACCACCGATCGCGTATGTTTTATCCACAATGGCATCTCCATCCAGCATCCCGCGTACATGGGATTGTTGACACTTGTTGACATTCACCATCAAATTTCTAACGATGCACCCCCAAAAATGGCATCGTTCCGGCCATCCACCAGCTGAGCCGTCCGGCCGACCACCCGTCGGGCGAAGAAAGGGGGCGGAATGCCCCCACATATATTTTTAATCGAAACAAAGTCGGCGCACTCGCCGCCGGATATCGATTCGGAACAACCGATCGATATCCGAAAGCGCCCGAAAATTTATCGAGCTTCTTCGCGACGCCGGAGCGCTCATCGCCCCTACTCCGGCTTGGCATCCCCGCCACGTGCGTCTCCGCGTCGGCGATACCCCCCGCTACCGAAATGGCAAACCCGGGGGGTATAAAAAGGCGACGATTCCGCCTAATTAGAGACTCCGTCGTGAGACAGTAATCCGTCCAGACCTGTCCGCTGCTCACGACTTCCAGTCCCGATCCTGCTTCTTGCAAACATCAGCTGTGTCGACGAGGTTGAGAGTACTCAGTCTCTATTCGGGAGTTCCCGTACGCCGACATCGCTTTCTTGAGCCCCGGTCGTACTGGTGAGATTGAGCGTACTCGTCTCTTCCGAGAGTTCTCGGTAACCAGTGCCGCCGTTATCACACGCAAAAGTCCACGTCCCGTACGGAGCGTTCTCCGTACGTCGGGCGTACCCGGCCGTGGTCTTTTTCCTTGACGTGCACCGGACAGAGCGTGCTCTGTCCTGCCGGGTGTCCCCGGTTGCCGTCCACGTGTACTGTGGAGGAGAGTACTCCTCCTCAGTCGGGCGTCCCCGATTACACGTAGCTTCCTGACACTTCGTAAAGATCCTCGTGTCACGTATCCACGCGCCATTTCAACGCACTCGTCTGTGCAGCCTCGCGTATTGTACACGCCTCGTGCCATTGTATCGCACACCTAATCGCTCCGCGTGCCGTACACGCCTCGCGCCGTCCTAAGGTATTTCCGCGAATCTTCCAAATTAGGCGCCGCCTACTTACCGCGTTACTTTCACTTTCCGCACCGCCCCACGTGGGCCATCGACCGCGCCCATCGACCGCGATACGAAACGTCCCGCCAGCTATCGCCGCGAGCCGATCACGTAAATTCAGGAAACTAATAACGCCCCGCCTTGCGTTCTCACTTAAACGTATCTTGTCAAACGCGATCAAGACTTGTAAAACGCAACATTGTAATACCTATACGACTTGGAAGAATAAATTGTATTTAATCCAGATATTCAATCAAAAACCTGAAGTGTAAGCGCTTTTTCCTCCGCGCCTTTTTTCCGACCCTGACCACGCCGCGAGCTAAGATCCGAGCTTCGAGAATACAGGTTGTTTTAAATTCAATATACGCGACAGCCCCCATCCGCTGTCCCGTTCCTGAAACTCGTCGAGAACCGTTAGAGTTACGTCGATCACGCGACTATCGTACCATTCTAGCAGATCTGACGTGGGGAAAAGCTGATAGTTGCTTGTAGCGATACTCTTGACTGCGGTTTCACCACCCGTGACAAATTCTCCATTGAAAACAGTGTTGACCTTGAGACGACCATGTCTCTCGAGATTGTCGCGCACATGATCGAGCATCGTATCTCTCACCTCTTCGAGAAACCGTCGAGGCTCGACGTAATCCTGATTTATCACCGCACTGGTCAGCACGTGTCTATCGAAGGCCGTATCGATCTTCGCCCACGAAAATCCTCTCGACGCTGACGACGACACCGACGACGACGAGGACGGCTTATCGAGACCGGCACCCACGTGCGCGAAACGTCAACGCAGATCGTTCCTGACTTCCAGTAATATCGCAATTTGAGTGGCCAGAGAATTGATCTCTCCAGTAGACGATCGTCGAGGTCGATCGCGACATTTCTCGCGCATTATCTCAAGGCGCGCGTCACACCGTCGCGACCATGCGCGTTTGACAAGATCGCGATACTCTTGCTCCTCTTGCTTCTTTTCACGCTCCTCCATGTTCTCTTTGGCGCGAGTCACGAGCTATTACGATACCCCCTATGAATAATTCGACAACCACAGGGTGCTTTCTAGACTGTCCAAGGGTATTTCAATTTTTACCCTTTTACAAATATCCCGACGATACTCGACGCGAATCTTGTCGTTTCTCCCCCTTGTCGTCTACGCAAGTAATCATCCGCTCTCTTACTGCACGCCAACGACGTTTGAAGCCACCATTTCTCTCGCGGATACAGAATTCCAATTTCCCTTCACAAATGATACGTCGTCAGATTCCATCGAGAATTCTCCTTGGACACGAACTTCCCTAAATTTTCGTTTTCGTAATTCGGACTGTCACACCGGTCGCACTCGCGACAATCGCTATTATCCGTGCTCAACGTCGTCGATAGCGTTGACGTCGATAGCGTCTCGAGGCAGCGCAAATTACTATCACTGTCGTGGTCCTTATACTCGGAATAGTCGAAACTCCTGACAGAGAGATCAACGCCGTTGTCATTATCACTATCACTCGCGTCAGACGCGATTTCTTCTTCCTCTTCCATTTCTCGACATTTCTTTTTTCGAAATCTTTGAACACGAAAAGCAATACGACGCTGCCCCGCGCGTATACTACGATATGCGAACAGCATCGGAAGCGGACAGATTTATACATATACCTAGCCAGCGACGGGCGCGAATCTAGAAAAGTCTGCGATAACGTAATTTATAATTACCACCTCGATTTTTGCCCTCTTGTGACATAAAAAGTAATAAAAATCACGCATTCGTCTTGTCGTAAAACATGCAATAATCTTGAACAATTACGTGATCGCGCGTGTATGCTCGATGCAACGATTATCATATCGGTGACCCCTCGACTGAATTTATTACCGATATAAAATTAATGCGTCGTCCGTGGCGTCATCTGTTGCGCGATGCTAACACTACGCGCTTCTGCTACAGGTTACCCGCGTGGGTGGGTTGGGAAAACCGTTAGGGGCAGGGGTGACGGGGCGCAGGGCAGGAAGCGTAATTCCAGCGTCTAGCATACGGAGCTTCTTGCAACACACACCGTCGCCCATTGAAATATCACGGGGACGCCGGCAGTGCCTCCTCTCTCCCCACTATGCTCTCGCCCACCTTTTATGGCATTACTGCCGCCTACCGACCCCCCACCCCCAACTTCCCCCGCAAAGATTACGTAGCATCAAACCCGCCTATTACACCTACTGCGACGGCGATAGCGATAACGTGCGTGAGTGTGCGCGAGATATGAGATGCTCGTGTTGAACGACTCGGAGCACGCGAGAGATAACACTATCTGTATTACGGTAGCGGTCGACGATATCATCCGATCATCGTCATCATCAGCGTTAGGTTACGCTAGAAAGACGAGAAATAAGCTCAGAGCATCGAACGTTGAATTTTTACAATCTTTGGGATTTGCGATGCAAAATATCTGAGGAAACATGACCGATATCCTTAACATCGGAAGCGAGCCGGTCTTTGACAATCGCATCGTCAAGATCGAGACTCGCATATACAACGCGTACGCCAACACAACGTTCGAGTATAGCGACGAGATACGAATACCCATACAACAGCAGTATCTGTATACGTTGCCGTGCGAAAGTTTTCTTTACGTCAAAGGAACATTGACGGTAAACAGTGTAGACGACGAACCCGATAACGTGTTATTGGCGAATAATTCCGCCGTATTCATGTCCGATGAAATTCGATACGAACTCGACGGTGTGGAGATTGATCGCAACAGAAACGTAGGAATAACAACTACGCTCAAGAACTACGCGTCGCTGTCTTTGGGTGCGAGTAAGATTCTGAAAAACGCCGGCTGGGATATGTCCAATAACGCGGAAATCACTTCTACGCGAAGAAACTTTACTTTTTACGTACCGCTCAGCATGTTACTGGGATTTTGTGAGGATTACAAACGCGTGGTGATCAACGCTCGCCACGAATTGATCCTGATACGATCGCGCAACGGGGGTTCTAAGGGGGCAGTGCATGCGTAACACATGGCGCCGCTTCCAGTTAGCACCGCATAGCCTCTCCTGCTCAGTTCCGACTCTCACCTCCAAGCAGGTGTTTTTCGCTGGTGAACCCCGGAAGCCTGAGCAACTGCAACGGAGACCGGGTACCAACCCCGGTAGAAAGTGCGGTCAGGACTAACGAGAGCGGAAGAAATGGCCCTCCGAAAAGGGGGTTGGGCGAGGGGCCCCACCCCGGAAAAACCCATCGTTACGAAGCCCCAAGGAGCATTTCGGACAGTGGATTGGAGCTCGGGCCGATCTAAGCAAAGACGACATGGCAGACGAAACAAGGATATGATTTTGGGAACATGGAATAGCCGTAGCCTCTATAGAACAGGGGCACTCAAGGTGCTCTGTCAGGAAATGAAGAGGTATAAAATCGATGTGCTGGCTGTTCAAGAGACACGATGGACTGGCGAGGAGGTGTACGATACGAGAACTCACACGATTCTGCACAGTGGAAACAAGGACCGACATGAACTCGGAGTCGCATTTCTGGTGGATCGGAGATTTAAAGACAGAATCCTGAATTTCAGAGCAATAAACGAAAGGATATGCATGATAGGGCTGAAAACAGAGTTTTTCAACCTGTCCATCATTAACGTACATGTGGAAACGAGGAAAAGGACGAAGCTACCAAGGACAACTTCTACAGTGGACTGGAACAAGCTTTCGATACATTACATGGAATTACCGTCGAATGACATCAAAATGGTAATAGGTGATCTCAACGCAAAAATTGGAAAGGAATTAATATATCGAGACATCGTAGGACAGCATAGCCTGCATGAGGAATCAAACGACAACGGCCTACGCGTGATAGACCTCGCGACCGCCAAGAACATGGTGGTGAAATCAACCCAGCTCCCGAGAAAAAATATTCACAAGTGGACATGGGAATCTCCGGATGGAGAACATCACAATTAAATTGACCACGTACTGATAGAGAGAAGAAATGCCTCAAGCATCATTAATGTAAGAACTTGTAGGAGGGCAGACTGCGACTCGGACCACTACCTAGTGCGTGCATGCTACAGGTGTCGCATAAGCAGAAAAGGAACGGATAGAAGGTCGGAAAACACTAAAATAAACACAGAACACTTAAAGGACCCGGAGATAAAATACCAATACCAACAAACATTAGCGGAGAAAATCCACCAGCATGCAGATGAAGTGGAGCCTCACATAGCAATAGAAACGGACTGGAACAGGCTAAAGAGGGCGATAACAACATCAGCCGTAACGAACCTAGGCGAGAGGCCGCGACAGAGACGGATGAATGGTTTGATCGGGAATGCGAGGAGAGCATCCAGAAAGAAAATAAGGACAGGCAAACATTCCTGGAAAGACCAACAAGAGCGAAGGGGGATGCCTACAAACAATCTAGAAAGGAAGCCAATAAACTGATAAGGAATAAGAAGAAAGAACACTTAAATAACTCTATTGCTAGTATAGATGAGGACTTCCGGAGCAAGAACTACAGGCGGGCATACAGAAACATAAACACATTCAAAAAGGGATTTGTACCAAGAACCACACTGTGCAGAGACGAGAATGGCAATATCATAGGAGACAGTGAGAGAATAAAAAGAACATGGAAGGACCTCTTTCAAAAACTGCTAAACCCGCATGGGAGAAGCGGAAACGAACCGCCGGCGGAAAGACTGAGAGGACAAGAACCCCAGGTAGAGATGCCGTCTCTAGCAGAGGTAAAGGCAGCGATAAGAAAGCTCAAGAACAACAGGGCACCCGGAGCTGGCAACATCCCAGCGGAGCTACTTAAATACGGTGGGAATAATCTAGATACGGCCATTCACCAACTAATAAGCGAGATATGGGACATCGAGCAAATCCCAGAGAAGTTGCAACTCAGTGTAATATGCCCCATACACGAAAAGGGCGACAAGCTCCTTTGCAAAAACTATAGAGGGGTATCACTTTTTTGTACAATGTACAAGTTATTAACAAAAATCATAAAGACCAGATTAGAACAGTATGCCGAAGATATCATAGGAGAGTACCAAGCGGGCTTCAGGCCTAACCGGCCAACTACAGATCAGCTATTCACGGTGCGCCAAACACAGGAGAAATGCTGGGAACACAATGTAGAACTGTTCCAACTATTCGTGGATTTTAAACAGGCGTACGACAGTATTGACCGCAACATGCTCTATAAAATACTCTTAGACTTCGGCATCCCCCCGAAAATGGAGCGACTCATCAGGATGACAATGCTCAACACACGATGTAAAGTAAAAATAAACCAGGAATTGACAGATGCCTTTGAAGTGTCACGGGGACTGAAGCAGGGCGACGGATTGGCACCAACGCTCTTTAACCTGGTCCTGGAATACGTAATACGGAGAACAATAGTTGATACAAACGCGACTATATTGAGCAAATCAAGGCAAATTGTGGGATACGCGGATGATCTGAATGTGATGGGGAGATCAATGTCGGACGTCGAGGAGGTGTTCAACTCGATGGAATCTGCCGCGGGAAGCGTCGGCTTGGAAATCAACGAGGACAAAACCAAGCTAATGAGACTAAGTAGAAACCCTAGAAGAAGACTAGGTCAAAGCGTTACGATCGGCACACATAAATTTGAACCAGTGGACGAGTTTGTATACCTGAGTTCCAATTTAAACAAGAACAACGATGAGATGGTGGAAATAAGGAGAAGGTTCACGGCGGCGAACAGAATATATTTTACATTATTGCCGCTTTTTAGGTCCAGAAGTATCAACCGGAAAGCAAAAATAAGAATGCACAAAACAATACTCCGTACGGTGGTAACGTATGGATGTGAATCGTGGAGCATTACAAACAAATCCGCAGATACGCTGGACCGCTTTGAGAGAAAAATACTCCGCAGGATCTTCGGGCCGGTAAGAGAGGAAGAGATATGGAGAGCGCGGTATAACCATGAGCTATACCAACTTTATGGAGAAACTAAGCTCTCAGTATATGTAAGAATATAACGACTGCAATGGTCGGGACACGTGCAACGCATGCCACCAGCCAGAGTCCCCAAGAAGACGTTAGAGGGAAAATCGGGAGGAAGAAGATGCGTGGGCAAGCCGCGTCTGAGATGGGAGGACAGTGTTGGAAGAGATTCCGACGCACTCCTCGGGATTAAGAACTGGAAGAGAGCTGCGGAGAGCCGAGAGAGCTGGAAAAGGCGACTTGAGGAGGCCAAGGCTTGATTTGGGCTGTAGCGCCATTGATGATGATGATGATGATGATCGCGCAACGACAAGAATTTTCTGGTTGGAAATCCGACGTTGAATCCTGCTATCAACATACTCAAGATACAATTGCGAATGCCTCACGTGCTGTTAAATGAGATCAACAAATTGTCGATGCTGCGCGCCTTGAAAAACGGGAGATATCTAAGTACGGGCGATATCTATGATATTATCATTTTTGTTGAGACATGGTTAAATGACAGTATTTCAGATGCAGAACTTGGCTTCGAAAAGTTTATTGTATTCCGTGTAGATAGAAACTATGAAAATACTGGTTGTTTGCGTGGTGGCGGTGTTCTTATTGCCGTCCGTGATAATTTGTTTTGTCGTACTTTAAAGGTGACAGCATCGCACGTCGAACAACTCTTTGTCGACATTCGGCTGAATCGTAAACATTTAGTCGTCGGCACATTATATTTGCTCCCGGCCTCTGATTCTTCTGTTTATGAGTCGCACTGCCTTTCTATCGAGGAGGTGATGGCCGTGTCGCCTAACGCCGATATATTGATCAGTAGGTGACTACAATTTGCCTTATACTGTTTGGCATAATAATGATGAATTTCTAAATGTGAATCACTGTGGTCATTTGTCGGAGCAGGCGAGCACGGTCATGCGCTTCTTTAATGAATTTAACTTCCACCAACATAATTGTGTTTTAAATGCAGCCCACGGCACATTGGATCTAGTCTTTTCCACTTTGTGTAATCTAACGGTGCGACCGGCCGATGAGCTTTTATGCACTCAGGATCGATACCACCCAGCTATTGTAATGTCGGTACTGAGGTTGGCGTGTCCGTCCCCCCCGCCAGTTCTTTAATGGAAATGGAATTTTAAGCAAGCAAATTATGTGGCTATAAATGATTATCTAGGAAATATCATGTGGGACGACGAACTGCGGCACCTCGGTATCGATGAAGCTGTCGAATTTTTATATATCTGTAACGGTACGCGTTTTCTCGCTCGGAATTAGCTCGCCGTGCCAGGGTGAGAAAACGTGGAGACACTGGTTGGTTTCAAAATAAATAGTTTATTCCTTTCTTCTTACACAAAGATGAAATATGTGTGTGTTGGTGTGTGGCGTGTATGCTCCGCCGAGCCGCTGTATGAGTGTATGATGCGGTCGGACCGCTGCGTCGGTCGAGTAGACGCGGAGGCACCGTTGCCTTACGGATCGCGAGTAAACGCGGAGGCACACTTGCCTTACGGGATCGCGAGTAAACGCGGAGGCACACTTGCCTCCTTACGGGTTGCGAGTAAACGCGGAGGCACGCTTGCCTTACGGATCGCGAGTAAACGCGGAGGCACGCTTGCCTTACGGATCGCGAGTAAACGCGGAGGCACGCTTGCCTTACGGATCGCGAGTAAACGCGGAGGCACGCTTGCCTTACGGATCGCGAGTAAACGCGAAGGCACGCTTGCCTTACGGATTGCGAGTAAACGCGGAGGCACGCTTGCCTTACGGATCGCGAGTAAACGCGGAGGCACGCTTGCCTTACGGATCGCGAGTAAACGCGGACAGGTGGTCTGGGTAGGAGCTCAGTCGGGAGCACCCGACTGAGCGGCCCGTACACCGGGAGCGCCCGTCTTGACAACGGGAGCACCCGTTGCCTGTACGGCGGAAAGGGTCGGGAGCGCCCGACCCCAAGCAGGAGCAGACAGGTAGAGCCAACCGGGAGCGCCCGGCTGGTAGGCCCGTACCCTGGGAGCACCCAGGTGAGAACGGGAGCACCCGTTCTCTGTACGGAGGAAGAAACGTTGGGAGCGCCCAACGTGGTCAGGAGAGCGGTCGTGTCGAGACCAGGATCAGGACAGGACTGGTGACTGGTGTCGGCTCGAATCCCCTATTTATACCCCGAGCGCGGATGGTGGGGGCCGCCCCACCGCTCGGGTTGCCTCACTGCTCGGGCACTGGCGTGCACGCTGATCAGGCGTGCACGCTGAACAAGCGCGCGGTGGCCGCCAGAGCCGTAGCGCGAGTGACGAGTACGCGTATCGTCACATCACCCCCCCTTTTGGAGAGGCACTATCTACAGATATACCTAGCTACATAGGTACCGGTTTAAACGCTTTTATTCTGTATTATACATCGTACCTTAATCCTAGTACTTATCGGCGCTGGCAAGATTACAGATTTCCCGATGGGTCGAACCGCAGGACCCATCGGGAGCCTGCCAACACGGGCGCGGTATTTACGGTTACGCACCATTGCCGAACGGGGAACCGCCACCCGTTCGCCGGTAGGTAGCGGGACCCAGATCTGGTCCTGCAGGAGGGAGGTTCCGGAGATGTGGGCTATTTCAAGAGTCGGGGGCGGGCAGGGGCCTGATGTACCGGGCGGATGGGCCGGGGTCAGGGAGGGGCGACCCGGCGTGGCTGCGGCGCAGGCTGGCGTCTCGGTCAACCCCTTGGCGCTGGTCCTTTGCTTCCTGACGATGTCGCCGAAGAGATCTGTTAGCTCCTTTCGCACGTGTGGTTCCATGTTCACGGGCTGGCGGATCTAGAACAACTGAAAACTTTCTCGCGCCGCGAGCTTTTATACCGGTCGCGAACGCGTTTTTTTTTGTTGTTTTCGTGCTTTTCCGCGCTCAGGAATGCGAGGCCGATGCCCCGAACGGTGTTTACCCGTGGATTTTCCGAAGGGCCGACACGTGCGGCTCCGGTGCGTTCTTCAGGTCCTGCACGTGCACGTGTCTGTGCCAACGCCCCCGGGTGTCGCGTAAGTCGACGATGACGGGGGAGACAATCTTTCTTACCTCCAGAGGGCCGGTATAGCGGGGGGCTAGTTTGGCGTTAAAGCCGGTAGCCTTTTTCGACAGCGGGTACTCCTTCTTCCATACCACGGTCTCCGACGCGGGGTCTCCAATCCCGTCGCCTCAGGTTGTAGTGCGCTTCCTGTCTTTGGAACGCCCGGGCCAAGTTGACTCGTACTACCTCATAGGCGTCTTCCAGCCGGCGTCGGGTCTGGTGGGGAGTCGCATTCGCGGCGTGGCGTTGGTCCTCCGGATGTGGGAGGGCGAGTTCCCGGCCGTGGTTGAGATACGCCGGAGTATACCCGGTAGCCTCATGTCGGGCGGTGTTGTAGGCAAACTGCAATGGTGCCAGGTGCTCGTCCCAGTGTCGGTGGTTCCTTCCGACGTACTGGGCGACCATGGTCTTGAGCGTTCGGTTCGTGCGCTCGACCGGATTGCAATGCGGTGCTCTCACGGGGGTAGTCCGGTGCTCGATGCAGAAGGCCCGTAGGGTTCCCTCGAGCTGATCCGACCTCAGTTGCATCCCGTTATCCGAGATGATCTGGTCGGGGCATCCATGTTGGTATATGATCCGATCGAGGATGGCCTTGGTGACGGCGGGGGCGGTAGCCCGGTGCAGGGGCTTCAGCTCCACCCACTTGGAGAACCGGTCCTGCATAACCAGCAGCCAGGCGTGGCCCTGGGTGGATCGTGGCAACGGGCCGACGAGATCCAGGGTCACCTGCTGCCAGGGCTTGGTGACAGGTGCCGTATGGAGGTTCCCTGGCTGGTTTTGTCGTAGGACGCTTTGTGCGCTAGACAAGTTGGGCACTGGCGGACATACCGGGTGATGTCCTGGAACATCCCGGGCCAGTAGAACAACCTGGCCATGCGGGCGATGGTCTTGGCGACCCCGAAGTGGCCCGCCGTGGGGTCCTCGTGGTGCCTTTGCAGGACCTGGGCCCGTTCTTCCTTCGGGGCGCATTGCTTCCACTGCTCCGACGGGTCGACCTCCCAAAAGTCCACGTCGTGCAGCAGGTGGCGAAACAGCCGGCCGTCCCGGATGCGATAAGTCGGGGAACTCGGCGGGGCGTTGCCGGGTGCCGGTCAGGATCCGTCGGTACCATTGACACCGCGGGGCGGTTTGCGCCTCGCACACCTCTGGCTGGCGTGAGAGCGCATCGGCGACCTTGTTGAGGCAGCTTTTCCGGTATCGTACGTCAAAGTCGTACTGCTGCAGCTCGAACAGCCAGCGTCCCAGTCGGCCGGTAGGTTCCTCCAGGTGCTGCAGCCATCGGAGGGACTGATGGTCGGTTACCACGGTAAACGTGTATCCCTCGAGGTATCCCCGCATTTTTCGTATGCCCCACACTATTGCCAGACACTCCAACTCCGTGGTGCTGTAATTTTTCTCTGCGCCGTTTAGCGTCCGGCTGGCATAAGCCACCACTCGCTCCCCGTCATCCTGGTGTTGGGTTAATACTGCGCCCAGCCCGTAGGAGCTTGCATCGGTCTGCAGGATGAACCGGCGGTCGAAATCCGGGCAGGCCAGCACGGGGGCGGAAGTCAGCGCCTCTTTCAGGCGTTCGAAAGCGGTCTCCTCGTCTGGCCCCCAGGTCCACTTTACTCCCTTCCTGGTCAGGCGAATAAGCGGAGCGGCTACCGTTGCAAAATCTGGCACGAACCGTCGGTACCAGGAGGCCATGCCTAGGAATTGTCGTACTTTGCGTACGGTTGTCGGTGCGTGCCATCGTGCCACGGCGCTTACCTTATCCGGGTCGGTTCGGAGGCCGCAATGGTCCACGATGTGGCCTAAGTATCGGAGCTGGTCTCGGCAGAAGTGACACCTCCGGATTTAGGCGGAGCTTGGCTTCCCTTAGACGACGGAACACCTCGGCCAGTAGTCGCAGGTGTTCTTCGAAGGTGCGGCTGACCACGATAATGTCGTTCAAATAAACCAAGACGTATGGGGCGAGGTCTGGCTCCAGGACCTCGTCGAGCAGCCTCTGGAACGTAGCGGGCGCGGAATGGAGGCCGAACGGCATCACCCGGAACTGCATCAGGCCTTTCCCTGGCACGGTGAAAGCGGTGACGGGCCGACTATCTGGCGTTAGTGGCACCTGCCAATACCCGTTCTTCAAGTCCAGCGTAGACAGGTAGCGGGCCCCCCGGAGCTTGTCCAAGGTAGCCTGGACTTGGGGCAGAGGGTAGGCGTCCTTCTCGGTGACTTTATTCACCTGTCGAAAGTCGATACAGAACCGGTATGTTCCGTCCTTCTTCCGGACTAGTACGATTGGCGAACTCCAGGCTCCGTGGGACGGCTCGATTACTCCCTCTCGTTCCATTTTTTCCACCTCTTGGTTAATAATCGCCTGCATAGCCGGATTCCTGGGTCGGTATCGTTGCTTGATAGGCTGGTCGGTCTTAACCCGAATACGGTGCGATATTCGGTCGGTCGGGCCGTGGATGCCCTCAAATAGGGCGAGTTCCCTGATTAAGAACTCCTGGAGCCGGCGTTTCTCGTCGGCGGTGCGGGTGGCCAGTCCCTGGGCCACGGCTCCACATTCGGCGGCGGGCGTGGTCTGGCGCGGGGCGGTGGCCCGTAGGACGATTCCTGTCCGGGCCCATAGATCAACGCCGATGAGTACGGCGCCTTGTAGCGACGGCATAATTAGGAAGTCGTGCCTGAGCACCTTCCGGCCGATCTTTACTGGTAGGTGTCATGGTCCCGGGTATCGTGGTCGAGCCCCCGTCCGCCAAGTGAACGGAGCTTGTCCCTTGTTTAATCGGGAATCCAAGACCTTCTGCGTAGCGGGCGGTATCTGTATTGATAAAAAGATACCTCGGACCCGGTGTCGATCAACGCCCGCATAGCGCGGTGTCGTATGCGGACGGAGATGTGTGGCCGCGGCTGGTAAGTCACTCTGACGGAGACGGGATCCGAGTGGCGGCGGCTTCGCCCCCGGCCCGCGCGGAGTTTCCCGGCGTGGGGTGACAATCGCGGTGAGCACGCCGTTCTTGCCACATCGGGAGCAGAATTTTTTAGCCGGTCGTTTGCACTCTACCCGAGTGTGTCCGCGCTGTTTACAGCGCCAGCAGCACTCTTCTCGGCTGTACGTAGTACTGGCGACGGATGGAGTCGCGGCCGGGGCCTTTCGCTCTGCCTTCCGCTCGCGGTTTTGCTTCTCGATAGCTTCATATTCCGCGGCGCGTGCGTGCAGGTCTCCCAGACTGGTGACGTCATCCAGTCGGATGTAGTATTTATATTCGGGACTCATGTTGTCGTAGAGCCGCTCGAGTTGGTCATCCGTCGAGAATCCTCCGGCTCGTCGCATGCTCGTAAGGAGCGCCGTTGCGAATTTATGGAAGGGCTCGTCCGGTTTTTGAAACCGGCCCTGGATTTCTCGTGACAGTTGTGCACGGTATCGCCGGGGTAAGAACTGGGCGCGGAAATCTCCTAAGAAATCCTCCCAGTGGTCCCAGGCCGTGTGGTTATTCCGGTACCAGAGGAGGGTATCCCCTCGTAGTAGCTCTGGCAGTCCCAACAAAAGCTGGCCTCCCGTGTATCCATATCCCTGTCGTAATTCTTCCACTCGCTCTAAAAAGGCGAGTGGGTCCTTTCCGTCGAAGTAGCATCCCCACTTCCGGATCTGGTTCATAACCTCGGCCGGGTTAGGCGTAACGGTTCCGGCGGTCCTCGTCGTTTCCTCGGTCATCACGTCCTCGGGTTCGTTCTTTTCCATGGAGTACTTGTACTCTGGGTTAGCGTCCACAAAGTCTCGGAGGCGGCGTCGGAGGGTGTCTATCGGGCCGTTCGGGTCGATCCCGAGTTTTTCTAACTCGGCCGCCAACTCGGCTTTCGTTAATCGATAGATCCAGCTCTTCATGAGCTAGTTCGGAAAACCAGTGCCTCACGGATCCGGTCCCTGTTCGGGCGCCATGTAACGGTACGCGTTTTCTCGCTCGGAATTAGCTCGCCGTGCCAGGGTGAGAAAACGTGGAGACACTGGTTGGTTTCAAAATAAATAGTTTATTCCTTTTTTCTTACACAAAGATGAAATATGTGTGTGTTGGTGTGTGGCGTGTATGCTCCGCCGAGCCGCTGTATGAGTGTATGATGCGGTCGGACCGCTGCGTCGGTCGAGTAGACGCGGAGGCACCGTTGCCTTACGGATCGCGAGTAAACGCGGAGGCGCGGAGGCGGAGGCACGTTGCCTTACGGATCGCGAGTAAACGCGGAGGCACGCTTGCCTTACGGATCGCGAGTAAACGCGGAGGCACGCTTGCCTTACGGATCGCGAGTAAACGCGGAGGCACGCTTGCCTTACGGATCGCGAGTAAACGCGGACAGGTGGTCTGGGTAGGAGCTCAGTCGGGAGCACCCGACTGAGCGGCCCGTACACCGGGAGCGCCCGGCTTGACAACGGGAGCACCCGTTGCCTGTACGGCGGAAAGGGTCGGGAGCGCCCGACCCCAAGCAGGAGCAGACAGGTAGAGCCAACCGGGAGCGCCCGGCTGGTAGGCCCGTACCCTGGGAGCACCCAGGTGAGAACGGGAGCACCCGTTCTCTGTACGGAGGAAGAAACGTTGGGAGCGCCCAACGTGGTCAGGAGAGCGGTCGTGTCGAGACCAGGATCAGGACAGGACTGGTGACTGGTGTCGGCTCGAATCTCCTATTTATACCCCGAGCGCGGATGGTGGGGGCCGCCCCACCGCTCGGGTTGCCCCACTGCTCGGGCACTGGCGTGCACGCTGATCAGGCGTGCACGCTGAATAAGCGCGCGGTGGCCGCCAGGGCCGTAGCGCGAGTGACGAGTACGCGTATCGTCACAATCTATATAAATCATGCGCTTTTGACTTATGTTCCGACTTTTCCAGTGCGCAGGTCCTTTTATCCTATATGGTTTACAAGAGAACTGCTATCTCTCACGAAAGCTAAAAGAACAGCTCATTATCAATTTAAATATACAAATCGTTTCTCCGATTACATTACATTTTCTCAACTAAGAGCTTAATGTAAATCTCTAGCTTCTAAATGCTTCAATAACTACGTACAGAGATCGGAACATGCAGTCACAAACAATGTAAAAGTTTTCTGGAGCTTATTAATTCGTTGACCACCTCTAACACGATGCCACGTACATCCGCCATAATGATTCAAACATAGACGATGGCGTTGCCATTGCAAATTGTTTTGCAGATTTTTTTGAATCGGTCTACACTGCCTCAGATGGACAGGGCTTGGACGTAGTATATGAGCAAGATGTAAAATTATCAAATATTGACATCACAATTAGCGACATTTTTAATAGTATAGATGCCCTACAGATTAATTCTTTTCCGGGCACCGATGGCATCCCACCGGTTTTTCTCTAATCTTGCATATATACTATGTCTAGAGTACTTTGGTTGATCTGTAATAAATCTTTATCTTGTGGTATCTTTCCAAAAGCATGGAAAGTATCTATTGTGTCCCCTATTCATAAAAACGGCGATAAGACCTTAGTATCAAACTATAGGCCTATAAGTAAACAGAACTTGATTCCGAAATTATTTGAAAACATTGTGGCTAGTAAACTTTCACTATTATTTAAAAATGTAATAATTGATGAACAACATGGTTTTGTAGCTGGCCGCTATACATCAACAAACCTTCTTTTAGATCATGATTTCTTCATCTATTGAAGGCGGCTTTTAGGTTAATGCTGTGTATACCGACTTCAAAAAAGCCTTCGATAGTGTCGATCACACTTTGCTATTATGTAAATTACGTGCATATGGAGTAGATGGAACATTGCCAAGTTGGATAACAAGTTTTGTTACAGAAAGATCACAGGTCATTAAATATAAAATTTCTTGTCTAGAGCCATCAATGCTACGTCCGGCGTGCCTCAAGGCTCTCACCTAGGTCCGCTATTATTTAATTTATTTATCAATGATTTCAATAAGGTCTTTAAACATAGTAGATTTCTGTTATTCGTAGATGACTTAAAATTATTTCGTCGCATAGAAAATCTTTCTGATGCAATTCTCTTTCAACTAGATAGACCTCTATCGCTTAGAGTCATGGTGTAATTTGAATAAATTGCATCTAAATTTATCTAAATGTCACGTAATCCGCTTTAGTAGAAAGAAAAATGTTTTTATTCATAACTATATCTTAAACGGAAGTCCTCTTTCTGCGAGAGGCGTCGTACGAGATCTAGGTGTATTATTTTCTACTAATCTATCATCTGATAAACACATTCAATCTGTCACGAGCTGCGCGTATAAAAAACTTGGTTTTGTATTACGATCTTGTAAATACTTTAAAAATATTTATACACTAAGACTCCTTTACTGCACTCTAGTTAGACCACAACTGGAATATGCGGCCATAGTTTGGGCTCCGTATTATCTTAAATATTGTTCAGAAATTGAGAGGATTCAACATCGTTTCCTCCGAAGAATTAGTTACTGTACGGAGAACCCGATGCATTACTACAATCATAATTATGATTTTATGTTAGCTAAGATTAACTTATTACCACTAAGTGATAGACGAACATATTTCGATTTATTATTTCTCTTAAATTGATAAATGGACGTATCACTTGTTCCGACTTACTAGAATGCATCAAACTACATATCCCGGCCAGATCTCTCAGAAACAACTCAGTCTTTCACGAAGTATCTCATCGTACTTCTTACGAAAAATTTAAACCTTTCAACCAAATTACTTTCTAGCGAATAAATTTTCCGATCATGTGGATTTTTTTCATGAGGCCATAGACTCATTTTAACGATCATTAATTAAATGTTTTCGTTAATTGTTTCTTTTGCTTTTTTTGCGTTTTCTTTATATAATATGTATCATATCTAATTGTACTAATGGGACCAAATCCCGTTCTAAATAAATAAATAAATGAGTTTCCGTTCGTGGGATCTGTTACGAGTATCCCCTGTTGCAGAACACGACCAAGCACTCGTGGGCCATTAAGGGGATCCTAAACCAAAGGCCGAACTCCGACGATGTCGATAATGTAGATACAAAATGTGATTTTCGCACAGCTACCAGTTTTTTATGGATTTATAGAATTAAAAATCCTTTTTCAGGATTCAAGTATAAACGTAAACAGATACGGCTCTGGTCGTGTTTTCGTTAAAAAAGAAAAAAAATTTTTATACAATAAATTTTTTTCTTTTTTAACGAAAACACGACCAGAGCCGCATCCGTTTTTGAAATAATAAGGGGCTAACTTTTAGAGGTATTGTTAGTAAAACTTTTTTATTTTTTTTTTAAATTAACCAAGGATGTACAAACACTAAAAAGTCGTATGACTTTCATGTATGTACAAACGATGTACAATCCGAATATATTAATGTTTTTGTATTTTGCTGTAGATGAGGGGCTAAATATTTGGACCTTCCCTGTTCCTACTGCCTGTACTTTTGTATTGTGTTTACGCCTTAAGAGTACCAACCAATCAAAATCATTAATTTCTAACAACAAAATAAAAATAAAGAATCTTTATTGGTTGATACCTTTATGCGTTATGCATTATGTATTATGCAATAGTCTGTACTCCGGCCTTTTATTTGTTAATTCATTTTCCAATAAAAATGCAACAAATCATGAAAATAATGATGGAGCAATGCGAAGCGATTAAGAGCAATCGTTTTATGTTGGATTGTTGGATATACTTGCAGATCGAAGATTATGGAAAATGTTTTTTCAAGAAAATTAGTGATTTTTTGCAAAAATATTATACAAAATTAATTATACGAATGGAGCGATTGAATATCCCAATAGAGCAAGCAAGAAACAATTATTCTACCAAAAATCAATAGGAAAATGTTGCTTATAAACTCTTTAAGATACGGTTATAAGCAATAGAGTTGTTAGACGTTTGAATATTTCCGCCGTTAGCTGCCCAGCCATATAGTTACGATAGGCGGCCGATAGGTGGCGGCGTCGTCATTTGTGAAATGATTAATTTGTTAACTTTTCAATAAAAATGCAATAAATCATTAAAGTAATGATGGAGCAATAAGGAGCAATTAAGGAGCAATCGTTTTATGCTGGATTTAGTTGCACAAAGCTATTAGAAATATGTTTTTAAGTGAAAATATAAATTTTACGTTTTTTGTAAATATAAAAAAATATTAACTTTAAAAGGGGAGCCAATTCTTGATTCTAAGGAGCAATTAAGGAGCAATCGTTTGAGCTATTGTTTATTAAAAAATATGAACTTGCAGCGCCAACTTATTTCCGGTCGCGAATATTGATGGAAATCGATCGCGATCCGCCAACGTTTCGCGCGAGTCGTCAAGAACGAAGTTTGAGTTACCGACGGTAACATACTATGCTGTCTAATCTACTAAATACGAAACTAACTTATTTACTAATATTTATACGGTGAGCGCCGAACATATACATTTATTTCTGTGACCATGCATATTTATATTTAAATATTGCATATTTATTATTGTATTTTAGTGTTTTTTATTAGTCAATTTATTATTATTATAACCACCGATATTGTACGTTTTGTTCACTTTTTTGTGTTTTTTATATTTTTATGAAATTAATAGAATTTTTTACATTTATTTTTGTGACAATGCATAT
>JASTWR010000783.1:0-78961 GCA_030770355.1 Harpagoxenus sublaevis
CCTTGTGGCTGAACAAAAACGTTGGACAGATGGGAAGGCAATGTGGCTGACAATACAAGACATTCCACCTCATCTTTCCTGTATGAAGAAAGCCGAAATTACTAGTCCTGACGGCGATGTGCAAAGTTGTCCTGTAAAAATTATTAATGCAGTAACCCCTATACCAACTATGTATACATGGGCTCCCATTCAGCAGAACTTTATGGTGGAGGATGAAACTGTTTTGCATAACATTCCTTATATGGGGGATGAGATTTTAGATCAAGATGGTACTTTTATCGAGGAACTTATAAAAAATTATGATGGAAAGGTACGGAGGACAGTTGAAACTTGCATTAGTAATCGTGTGATGAATTTTGTTGCGCCAACTTTGTTGTTGCAGGTCCATGGTGACAGAGAATCTGGTTTTATGGATGATTCCATCTTTGTTGATTTGGTGAATGCTCTAGCGAATTATGAGAAAGACGATAAGGACAGGGAACAGACAAAGAAAGGGAAAGAGTCTTTAAAAGAGAAGGAAAATCAAAAAGAAAACGAGAAGAAGGATGTTGAAATAAAGAATGAGATAAAAGTAGAAAAAACTGAAGGTGGAAAGACAGCAGCTACTCCATTTCCATCAATGCATATATTTAATGTAAGATAATTAAATATCACAATAAAATATTTGTATAATCCTATAACATTGCTCTGTAATTACCATTTTCAGGCAATATCAAGCATGTTCCCCGATAAAGGAAGACCTGAAGAATTAAAAGAGAAGTATATTGAATTGACAGAAAGATCTGATCCAAATGTTTTACCGCCGGAATGTACGCCCAATATAGATGGTATAAATGCAAGGAGTGTACCTAGGGAACAAACAATGCACTCTTTCCACACTTTGTTCTGCAGGAGATGCTTCAAGTACGACTGCTTTTTACATCGTGAGTATACTGCAATGAAGCGATCTTCTTAACTATTTAAGTTGTATTTTGTGAAGTATTAATAAAAAATAATATTATCTTTAATATATTTATTATCTATTAACTTATTATCTATTTATTTTTTAATATTAATTAATTCTTAATATTTACTTTTTAATAGTATTTTTAGCGATAGAATAAAATTAATAATACAAACAAGAAATGCTTCGCTGAAATACAACTTACTAAAGTGTTGTATAATATTTTAAGTGTTCTAAATTGAAAGTTATTAATTACAATAATTTGTGATTCCTGATTTATCGTAGCAGCCAGGGGGACCTCGCCGCAAGGTAAACAACATTGTATACAAACTAATGCATTATCGATCGGAAGCTTTTTTTTTGTTTAGCACAGAGGCATCGTCAAGGGCTCATCTGCAATCATATTTCATTCATCGTTCATCGCTGTGTCCACTAAATTTCTCTCCATTCAACTATGCCGAATTAGCCGACAAGAGTACATAGTGAGTTTATGATGTTGCTTGTAGGTCTTCAAGTTTGCCATCCAGGTCCGAATTTGCTGAAGCGGAAAGGACCCGATTTGAAACCATTCGCGGAGCCATGCGGGACAGAATGTTACATGCATTTGGTATGCTACGTATTACGCTATATTTCAACAGAACGTCTATTCTAAGAGTACAGATTTGTTGATATCGTACCTTTTTACGTAGGACGGGATGAAGGAAAAGCTGGCGGCACAAGCAGCGGATATAAAAGAGGAAGAAGGCGACGAGAAACGCGGTGGTCCTAGGAAGGTGCGAAAACAAGCAAGCGTCGATTCTGGAAACGAAGCGAGCAGCGAGGATAGCAACGATAGTAATAAGTACAGTCAAGGAGGCAGTTGTCAAGGTTAATATACAACTCGTCGCAATGAGATAACACGTATATATTTAAATAAAATTCTAAGAAATTTTATTATTTAAATTAGACTTTAAGCAAAACGTTAACAAAAACTCCAAGCCTGAAGAAACGATGGAGGATCAAGCGCAACCTGAAAATCAGACACCCTTCACGCTATTAGGAATTGGCAAACGAATTAAGACAGAAAGCGAATTCTCGTGGACAGGTTCGGAGCAGAGCTTGTTCCGAGCACTTCACAAAGCTTTCCCTGGTAATCCATGCGCGTTAGCTCAGATCATGTTGACGAAGACTTGCCAAGAGGTGTATGAATTCGCGCAAAAAGAGGCTTCGGACATTCCCGCTATAGAAAATCTGAAGGACTTCACGCCACCACGAAAGAAGAAGAAGAAGCACCGATTATGGTCCATGCATTGCAGAAAGATACAACTTAAGAAAGATTCTGGTACGTTTTCATTGATCGATTTCAAAGTTCTAAACTCATGTTTCTTTCGATTTCTAATTAACTTCTTTCGACAGGTGCGAATCATGTGCATAATTTCGCACCTTGCGATCATCCGAACCGCCAGTGCGATAACTCGTGTCCCTGTATCCAGGCGCAGAACTTTTGCGAGAAATTCTGTCAGTGCAGCAGCGAATGCCAGAATCGGTTTCCCGGTTGTAGATGTAAGGCTCAGTGCAACACGAAACAATGCCCGTGTTACTTGGCCGTAAGGGAATGTGACCCGGATCTTTGTCAAACGTGTGGCGCTGATCAATTCCATATCATGAAAATATCTTGCAAGAATGTCAGCGTGCAACGTGGTCTTCGTAAGATTAATAAACTTTGAATGTTGTCTACTTTGTCAGAAACAACAAAGATATACGAAAGATAAGAAAATGTTATTTATAGATAAGCATCTCCTGATGGCACCCTCGGATGTAGCAGGTTGGGGGATTTTCCTGAAAGAGTCAGCGGCGAAGAATGAATTTATCTCAGAGTATTGCGGCGAAATTATCAGTCAAGATGAAGCCGATAGAAGAGGAAAGGTATACGATAAATATATGTGCAGTTTTCTCTTTAATCTCAACAATGGTAAGTACAATATACATAAGTGCAGCAAACGTAGTAAATGACCAAGAAGAAGATGGATTAAAAGAAATTTTCTAGACTTTGTCGTTGACGCAACAAGAAAAGGGAATAAAATAAGATTCGCCAATCATTCGATAAATCCCAACTGTTATGCGAAAGTAATGATGGTGAACGGCGACCACAGAATAGGTATTTTTGCCAAAAGAGCAATCCAACCCGGTGAAGAATTATTTTTTGATTATAGGTATATCACTGTGATATTAATTGATTCATCACAATCACATGATTGAAACTATATAAATTATGACAATTTTTAGATATGGACCGACGGAGCAACTTAAATTTGTCGGTATCGAGCGGGAAATGGAATTTCTTTAAGGATTCATATTTTATATACATATATATATATATATATATATATATATAACCACACGCATATAAGTAATATGTTAAACCGATGCACACATACATGCATGCCAGCTGAAATATTGGGAATAAAATAAATACGAAATAAACATTTATCTGACTCATTCATTAATAAAAGGATGTTTCTTTAATTTTAAATGTTAAAATCTATGTTTTTACTTTGCCTAATAAAAATAGAACAAATCTCTAGTATTATAATATTGATATAGACTTATTGCGTATATAATGAAGAAATGTAAGATATTTCAATATCAGAAGACTTTAATTTCAGTTTCCTTTTTTTATATGAAAGTGATTAGATATAGTATCATCATTCAATATGTTTGCGAGAAATTATTATTGCAATACCGTTACAATACTGTAACGGTATTGCAATAACAATTGTAAAATATACATATAATAGGAAAGCAATTGTAAAATATAAATATCTGATAGATGATTAACAGATGAATAATCAATTTGCGTTTTAATGTAAGCGGAAGTATTTATCAATCTCATTTTTTAGTTATATATATATATGAGTTGATGGAACAAAAAACATTCCTGTACGTTTTTTGTATTACTGTGTCAATTTATAATTTATAATTTATAATTATATATATCAAAGCAAATATATTTGTCACAATTTGTAAAATAAAGGGATACATCAAGAATTTATTAATATAGGTATATAATGCGGAGAATTTTTTCGACATGCACAACTTTATTCTTTTTGCTTTCACTGAAATTACAGATTTTATATTTTCTTATCTTTTGTTATGTTCGCTGCGTTTATTTGTACATATATGTATGTATGTGCTATCATGTGTGAGAATATTATCGTTTGCTACAACAACGACATAACTCAAGAATTGTCATTTTTGAGTTGTTTGCAGAAGAATGATGACAATTTAAATAAAGAGCTAATCTATAGCTATAATACTTTTGTTCCTCCACAATTAGTATTTACACTAAAATCGCATTTAAAAATAATATTACAAAATGTTAATTATTTATAATATTTTTTTTATTTCTAAAAAACTTTGTTTTTTTAGTCATGTTATTTGTAATAAATGAGCGACATGTGTTCATTTAACTTTATTATCACGATTTGCATAACTAGCTAATAAATTAATTTTTAATTAATTTGCTGAGAAAATTACCCAGCAAAGAATTACCCGATAGGATGGCATCTAAAGACGTCTTAATGACGTATTGATGTTAGAGACACATTAAGACTTTATTAATATGTCATTTGACGTCACTCTGCTACCTGGGTAATTAACTAATTTTGTTGACTTTGGTCAAGACGCGCAAGCTTACAATTAATGTAACTAATAAAGAGAAAAAAATGTCTATATTTAATATAAAATGCAGCGAACATGACAAATTAAAAGATAAAAAATATACAATCTGTAATTTCAGTGAAAGCGAAAAGAAAAAAGTTGTGCATGTCGAAAAAATTCCGCATTATACATTAATAAATTCTTGATGTTAATGTATGATGTTACATATCGTGAGGTTTCTTTTGTCTAATAAGTTGTTTATCTGATCCGTGCAAAGGGAGAATCAAAAATATAATCTTTTATTACTTTCCACGGTAAGTTTAAGTAAACCTGAAGTCGTCAATTGCATTTTTCAATATACATATAAATACCACTGACAATGAGTAGGTAACTGACAGATATTATTTCAAGAAGATACAAAATAGATCAATTGTAATTCTTTTTACATCCAAAGATTACATTTCACATTTATTTATTTGTTATCTACTGTATCGTTGTAAGATTGCAATTACGAATTTTATACAGCATATAATAACGAAATATTACGTGACAAGAAATAATTGAAATCTTATCGCGGTTTCTTTCGGAACCAGCTACGATAGCCCGATGGTAATCGAGCTTTTCGTATCGTGTTACTTAATTTCACATATCAATTTCAGGTCTGGCTATTAGTAATGAAAAGGAGTTTGCGTCGAAGACAGGCATAACGCGCGAACGCCTTGAAATTGCGAGTCATCTCTCTCTCTCTCTCACGGCGATCACAGCCTGGATTAAAGCGTCACTCGTGACGAGCTTTCGCGCAGCTTACAACGGAGTTACCGCGAAGGGATTGTAGGGAAGCATCTCGGCGGCGATCCCGACGTGGGAATTCAGCCACCAGTTGCAAGCTTCGCGGCTGCGAAGGCGGTCGGACGGAAAGCCCGTCGAAAAGATCGGATTAGGAGACCTAAAGAAAAGTATTTCTTTCCTATAAAAATAAATACGCGCATACATTTAAGTTTCGGCCGCATTTAAATACACTGAAAAAATTATTTATTATTTGCATGAAAATTGATTTCTATGAATTTCGTTTCCTCAATTCAAAGAAATATTAGGTAGATTTGAGAAAATATTTTAAATTCAGAAAAATATGTTTTCTCAAATCTACCTAATACTTCTTTAAATTAAGAAAACTAAATTTATAGAAATCAGTTTTCTTGCAAATAATAAATTTTTTTCTTTTAGTAGAGCTATCGAAACTTGAATCTACTCAAGAATTAATTCGTGATTGATTTGCAGTGAATCAAAAGCTTAATTAATTTTGCGATATAATTTCTCGCCGATACGAGTCTCGCGAATGTGTTTCTTTGGCGCCTCTCTCCTAAAAAAAAAAAAAGAAAATAAAAAGGGAAACAAATCGAGAATAAACAAACGGTTAATAATGATACTGTCGAACGGAGCCGCGCGTCTGGCGACGTTAATCACGAAAATTCGCGCGTTAAAAATTTAATTGAATTTGAACACCGAGGGTAAATATTTACACGCGCGTATTGGATTCGCCTGCGATCCGCTACTCCGGATTTCGATGTGCGCAGGGACGAGTAGCGCGAAATCGAATCGCTTTCTTAGATGGTAAATTCGAGGGATTTGGAAACGTCGCGCGACGCGCAACGGACAAGCATGTGAAGAAGGTTGAAGTGCACGAGAAAAGCGACGCGACGTTGCGCCGTCGATGATACTCGACTCGTCGGAGGAAACCAATTTGGATTGAGGCCAGGCCTGAGGAAATCTCATCTGCGAGCATGGAGGAAGAAGGTAATTTTTTCGGTGAAGAAACTAATTAGAGCTTTTTGTTAAAATTGCGGAAGGTAAACGACATTCTTGATTATAATTATTCGCTCTCGAGAGTCGAGATCAAGATTGAAATTGTCAAGCGATTATTGTTAAATATTGATTGACATCGTAATTATTTCTTAAGGAACTTTGAAGGTAATTATTAGATACTATATAATCAGAAGTAGACTACACACGTGGAAGGATAAAACTTGGATTTTATTAAATGTTTATTGATAAAAATTTTATAAATGATTTAAATATGTGAAGACCAACATTTTCTACGTAAATAGTTGCTTGTATAGAAGAATTTATATTCAATGTCGTCAACACATTGAAACACACCGCGCGAGTTTGATTATATTCAGGAATGTCTGACTGAAAATTGTGTGCTATAATATAAGTAAATATCATATTTTTTATAAATTTTATGGTGATTTCCTTTAGTTCAATTAATGGTATTAAAATTACGGTTCGTGTTATTTTATTATATTTGGGGTTTTTTATATATAATGACGTATAATTATTTAATCAACACGTTATTTAATGTCAGATGTTAAGTACCTATAGATAATTAAGTACACATAATTATTCAAATGTTAATAAAACACGTGTAAATTTAAATTTGAATATAATATTCTAACGTGTGTAAATATGTAACGTACTACCGGAAAAACTTCCGCGAATGTTAGCAATAAAAATGTATTACAAACAACACATTGTTGCATTAAATTTGAGTTTATGCGAAATCTGAGGAGGAATTAGGTAATTATCATTTCCTAACTCGCAAAGATATAATTATTATAATATTCATAACTCAATGTGTGACAGTCGAAAACAATTAAACTTCGTAATACATTATGTTATATAATTTATATAAATATTGTGTTTTTGTGACAATAGCGTTTTTTCGACAATATAAAATTATAATCAAAAAGTGCTTTTATTATTTGATGTGACAGTTTACAGAGATGCATCATTCTTGCTATTATAAATAAGATTTATACAAAAATATAAATGCGATGCACATTCAAACATCGGAAAATTATGATCTTTGCATTACTTTTGTGAAAAAATAAAAGCTTTATTTAAGAAATTGTTTGTTAACGGTAACAAAATATGCTGAAACACTTTAGGCGTTATTATAGGAATTGCATGAAAATTTATAGTGTTTATAGAAATCAATTTAATTTATCAAACATCGAAAAATTTATATTACAAAATACACAATTTATATTACAAAAACTGCAAAATACACAACTATTTTAAAAATCATAGAAACCTTTAAAATATTAATGAATTGCTTATAATTGAATGAACGCATAAACTCATAAAGGTTGTTAGTCGAATTTAATTTTCATTTATATTTTAGATTTATATCGAATTAAACGCCAGATCTGTGATAACTGTAACTTTATTAAATAACGTTACATACATGCGTATATAATATCGAGTGGCTTTTTTGTCGGAGAAATTAATTAAATTTATGTGATTTTAATAATAATCTTTGTAATTTATCTAATTTATCTATTTTAAGTTTGAAATTAAATTCCGTTGCGTTAGCGTAAACCTTAAGAATAACATAAAAACCGACAGAGGTTTTATCTAATTAAACTTAAAACAAAACTTGAGAAAAATTTGTTGTATATAATTGTATATAAAATATGTTTATATTTTTTTTCTTTTGTACAATCTTTGTTCACACATATAAGAAAAATAATATAAAAAATAATTAAAAAATAATTATAGAAATATAACTTTTGCATTGTTTTTTTTACAAACAGTAAAATTGCGATTAGATTATACAATATTCTATAAACATATATATATATATATATAAGATTATTATATGCACACTTATTCTTTTATTTTCTCAAACTTTATTTTTTGTAAAATAAAACAATATGAAAATTATTCTTTTAATTATTTTTAATTCTTTTTCTTATTATTTTACTTGTATATAAAAATAGAGATTATACAAGGGAAAGAAAACATATGTGGATATATTTTATATAATATAATTATATACTACATATATATGAAAAGTTTTTTCCGGGTATTAATAAAATTTATAGCGTATGTTTAAAACATCACATTATAAATGTTATTGTGTTATAAATCTACGGTATAAATATTATATAAGTAAATTTATTTCAAGTTTTATTGGATAAAGTCTCTGCCTGTTTTTATGTTATTTTTAAGTATGCTAATGCATCACGTTACACACACATAAAGAACGCTTTTTTGTTATATAGATGCGAAATGTTTCTCGTTTCAAAAATATTCCTTGCATAATTTTATTCCGCGTACGAGACTGCACGTATAGATATACGCGAATGTATTTATTTCAATAAATTCATTTCAATAAATACATTTTAATAAATATATATACTTCTTTTTTTTAAATATATTTATACGGATATCAGTATACGACGTATACGTCATATAAACCGCAAGAAATGTGATGGCAAAGAGAACCCGCCGTTTAAACATGCAGCATAGGACTGCGTTCTCGACTGCGTTTAATTCTCGTGACTCTTTGATCCGGATATTTTCTCTTTTCTCTTCTTTTCCCCTCGCATGCGAGATATTCTGCGAGAGACGAACGAACGCGCGTAAATTCCCTGGATTTAAGTAAAGCGCACCTGGATTCGCGACTATACGAGCGCTATACCGGTATTCCGCATCGATGTTTCGCGACACGTGATAATCCGGTCTTTCGTCTTCTCTCGCATGTTTCATAATTCACGTCACTGCGTTGTATCGTTTCCCAAGTTTCATAATAGCAATTCTCGAGGAAACACGGCCGCTTAACTCGCGTGTTGCTCTCGCGAAACATATATATATATATCTCCCAGCATCACTATTGGCATTACACAGCTGGCATCTTTAATGCGGGAAGATGTACTTATATTTATTTGCCACCAAGTTACATCTTATACTTTTTCATTTGTAACAGAAGAAATAAATTGTCAATTGACCTGCTTTTCCTGAAGCTTAATTTGCTTGAAAGCTTATCTTGCTCCATTATCTCCAAGAGACATTTGTCAGTATTCATATTTATATCAAGAAGAAAAATCGACTTTATATCGTTAAATATACGCTTAAAACAGAATGTGATAGATGCACTTGGTATATATATTCGGTATTCAATATTTTACTTTAGTACAAAATTAATTAAAATTAATATATAGATAATTAATTATAGTAATAATTATTTAACGCGCAATATAATCTAACTATACAATCGAATAATCAATAGCCGTTGAACGTGCGTAACTTTTTTCTCATAGATGCAAAGATTAATTTGTATCTCATTGCGCATCGTGAATAACTTATTATAATTATAAACTTTCGGGGGACAGTTCGCCAAGCGCTTCCTGTTGCTAATTTTGTCATCTCGCGCGTAGAATCGCACGCGGCGGCGATAAGACGATTCAGAGAGCGGAGCCAAGTTCCAAGTTCTCGTGCGGTCCACGGTTTATTTTGATCCTTCGCTCGGCCAGTTATTAATCACGGCGTGTACGTGGAAATAATAGCGGGAGACCGCGTACGTTTACACAAATCCTGATTATTACGAGCGGGTTACGAGCGCGACGTCATCGTGCTCACTCGAAACGTGAAAATACGTAATTCCGAAAGCGCGCCAGGCGATCACATTCGCGAGCGTATGTAGGTAGTAGGTACGTGCCGGTCGAAACTAGCAGCAGCAGCAGCACAACAGTGCTTCCGTTAAATGCAGCTTTACGTTTCAGGCACAAAGCGAGTGCTTCTGTTAGGATAAAGCGCTTTATACGCGACTTAATCCTTTCATTACTTGTCTCTATAATGTCCGTGCATGTGTGCAACATTTGCGATAATTATCGTAGTGATGGCAATATGCACCAACAGTGCCGTGAATATTCGGGATATTGGCGATATCGTTCCAAATTATCTTAGACATTTATTTAGCAACATAAAAATTAATTTTTTGGATATATTTTGGGATGTATGACTCAAAATTAAGTATTTCGCGACGCTTATTGCTATTATTAATATTATTTTAATATTGGTAATGACATGAAAGACAATAAAAACATTATTATCAATAATTTGCTACTGAGAAAAAAATATTTGGATCCCCCCAAAAAATTCGAATTATTTAAGGTGGCTCCTAACAGCTTATTTACTTAATATAGGTAATACAACATTTATTTAGAATTAAATAAAATATCTTAGAATTAAATATTTTATCTAATTCTAAATAAATAGGTGTATATTACATTAAGTAAATAAGCTGTTAGGAGCCATCTAATGAATATTTTTTTGGATCCAAATATTTTTTTCTCAGTGTATAATAATGCATCAGCAATTATATATTAAAGGTAGAAGATAAAATTGCGTCATATTTGAAGCAAATTACATGTATCGCTAGAGCGCCCGCGTAAAATATAATAAAACTATTAGCAAACTGTTTACAAACTAACAGACGGGTGAAATTAAATGGAAATTTAACGAGAAGATCACTGAAAATCCGATTGGCATAACGAGTTATGTACTAGTTTCACTTCGAATCACCGGCTTTCAGTATTTTAACGATCGCATTACACTTTAATGACTTTCCGCCAGTTTAATTTCAATGTAAAACGACGCGCTTTCGTATAAACTCGCTATAAATTCGCTCTAACAAAAAATACAGGTTTCGAAATATCGAGATAGCGAGTATAAACGTTGCATGGCTTCGCCGCACCGAAAATATCATGTCGCACGTCACAAGAACTCGCGTTTCCGTTCAATCTCGAACTCGTGTAAAAATCAAAACTCCATGTTAAATTTTAATTAATTGGTTATTAGGATCGATCACTATAGCGTATCATTAATGCCATCCATGGTGGAAAGAAAGTAAAGAAAGCCTGCGTTTGTTAATTCCCATTTGGGAGCTATTGGGAAAATAAAATACAATATATAATACACGTAACGTGTATTATAGATTTTATTTTCCCAATAGCTCATTCCAGTATGGGAAAAAAACAAACGCAGGCAAAATAAGGTGTGCTAATACGCACATTTCTGAACAACCAATAAATTTTATTCCAGTGATCGTCATTTTGTAGTGACAAATTCAACTGATATTCCTATTAACTGCCAATACTGAAAATCTATAGTGTACGTGACAATTTTGTAATTTCATTTTGTAATTAATTTTACTGAAGATGGCCTGATTCAGGCCGAAACGTTTGTTAATTTGTCAAATTTCGACCAATTAAATTTTTGTAACACTAACACCCAGTTACGGCCCCGTTGCCCTTTATTTCAATCATTGATTTTTAATCATATGAGCCTTCTTAGACTGTAAACTATAGATTTCAATACTGGCAGTAAATCATCGGAACATATTCACAAATACAAGAATTTAAAAATAGAGGCGGCTGGTACAATGCGCATAGAACAATACGAAAACGCGTCCTCGGTGTGAGCTGCACACCTAACTTTATTTCCACCATGGTGGCATCTTTCTTCGTTTCTCTTTTGCGTTGCAGGAGGGTATGTCACTCGGTTCTACATTTTTCTCTCTGTTTTAATAATCCATGAGATTTCTATATGACGTTCAAATAAAACAATGCAGCTGTTTTTAATTTCAGCACTTTGTGAAAGAAGGTTTATTATGCACAAGAAATGAATGTTGTTATTCGAGATACAGATAGTTTATTTTATATATGAAAAGTGCAGCGTGGATGAGAGATCGCGAGCTTGAAACAATAAACAACGGCTTTGTGAATCATGGCCTGAATTTCTGCAAATTTTTTCGAAATTGGATTTATCATTTTATATTTCTTTCATCGAGAAGATTATTATTTCTGTAGAAAATCGGAAATGGAATTTCAAAATGTGAGCTTTTTACTTCGTGTGAGCCGAACATATTTCTGTAAAATGAATAATATTTATACGCGATAGAACTAATCCGTGGAATAACATCGTTAATTTCACAAATAGCAGTAACAATATTAACCTTAAGATAAAAGTTTATTTATATTATATAAATAATAATATTGTCGGCTTAATATAATGTATAAGAGAAATAAAATGAGGTAGGTACTTGTATCTCATTAATAATTTCGTATTACAACAGATATTAGATTTTATGTAACATCTGTTGTTACGAAAATTGAAACTTTTATTCAAAGCGACGATATAAACTGCGACGGAGAAGAAAGAAAAGTTTAAACAACAACTTATAAATAAACTTGAGGAAGAATCGTTATAACTATATAAAAATGTATATCACGCTGAAAAGCTTTCGCGTAACCAGGTATATTCCATAAATTAATTTTTGTTCCGTTCTGAATATTTAAAAAAAAAAAAAAAATCGCTGATACTGTCACCGAGATATTTTGCCAAACGATTCATGCTGATGCTGTTTTCCGTTTTGTGCAATGAATCGAAATTTGGATTCATATCGGATTCTATTATTTGCATTACCGCATCGAAATTGCTTGCATAAATGATAATATGCCATCGGCTGATGAAACTCTCACAGCGTGCCGGTCGCAGGAGATTTTGCGAAATGTATCACCGGACGCGATTCGAAACCGTGATAGACGCTGACGGCCTGATCGTTGAGGCCTGTCGATACCAGTAGCCCTCGCCACTTCGTGTCAATTCTATAAGCGATCTCTTGCGCGATCGAGACTTCCCTCGACCAATATATAATCGACCGATGACCGATAAACAACCGATCCTTTCATCTTACTTTAACATTCTTATTCGAGCTGTGATGAACTTATCCTTGATTGGGTGGGATAGTGAGATGACGCGTGGCTTCGTGCTATAAAGCGTGTGATTAGTAACGGAATTAAAGGTCCGTGGTTCGACCTCGGCCCGGCCCGGCGGGCTTTATCCCGCATATACCTCGATTAAGAGGTTTTTTCCCTGATTAAAGGGATGTATAGGGATCAACGATCTGTATAGATTATAGATTAATAATCCAAATTTTTAAGAGAAGTGTCAAAATAAAATACATTTGAGCGACCTAACTGGCCATAATTTCTCCTTTATTGTAACTTCACAACGTTTCGGCCAACATCTGGCCCTTTTCAAGTGAGGGAATATAACAATTGTTGCCAGCACTCAACGCATATACATCCTATGTCGCTTAATATAGTTCCCAAAATACATCATGCTTCATAAAGCTAAAAAGGTGATTACAGAGATGTATCATAAAGACATGAAACGTAGCGAAAAGGATGGCGAAAAATAACTTACATATTTTATGCGTCGAAAAAAAGCAGAAGTAAAGGATACAATTTGTCAAAGGGCCAGATGTTGGCCGAAACGTTGTGAGTTATAATAAAGGAGAAATTATGGCCAGTTAGGTCGCTCAAATGTATTTTATTTTTTTATTTACTATGGCGAAGAAATGTCTCAGTCAGAAAGTGTCAAAAGTCAATCTGTCGTAGATATTAGAGAGAGCGTTTTGTGACACTTCAAGTGTTCTCTCTAATATCTACGATAGATTGACTTTTCTGCTTGTCGGACGAGAGATCGTACGATTGTTCTCGATACATGGAATTGTATCAAGAACAATTGTATGATCTTTTACCTTCTTTTTTTTACTGGTAGGCCTAATAACAACTTATAGTTGGCGCCTCACCATTTGCGTGTATTACCTAAGTCACTCAGTAACTTGTATAATCTCATTCATGTATGTACATTGCAATAAACATTATTATTATTACTATTATTATTATTAATATTATTTTTGTATTTATTACTTAGACGATTTTTTACTCGAATCACAAATAAAGTTAGTATATCAGTTTTATCTCTTAATGTATTGAAAGATATAAAAAATTGTATTTAAATTACAACTGTTACATTTTTCTAATGCTCTCAAATTAATATCATAAAGAGACAATAATTTAATATTTAAAAATAAAATAGTAAAAGGTTTAAAGAAAAATTATTTATTGTTAAATCCTAATTATTTTATTATAACACAATTTTTGCCGTAGGAATAGGACGCATTAAGTGGTCCAATAAAGGATAAGTTTATCACAGCTCGAAGAATGTTAAAGAAAGATGAAAGGATCGGGTTGTTTATCGGCCTTCGGTCGATTATATTGGTCGAAAGAAGTCTCGGTCGCGCAAGAGATCGTTAGAATGCGTCAACAAATTACTATAGGAAGGGAATACAAAGGTAATAATAAAAGAAGCCACTTACATTTGTGGAACCGTAAAAATAATCTTTACTTTCGCTTTGTACGATTATTCCCTTTACCTCTCGTAATATTGAAATTTTAAAATATGACAAGTGATCTCTTTTCAATCGAAAAAAATCGCACAGACAGAACAGTGCAGGACAGGTGACCGAATGCGTATAGCCTTGAAGAGACGTGTAGGTAATTGCATAGTAAAGGCTTTCAGCCGAGAGCCCAAAGCATAACCTGCACAATGGAGAACGCGTTGCAACAGAGAACTCGTATCGCTAGGGATTCGCTGAAAAAAAAAGAGAGAAAAAATAGGGCAGCAGCATACCACACGCGCATAGCCATTTTTATCTTATATTCCCGGGGCAGCTCTCCCCGAGGAGACATTCCCAGATGTAGCAATGTGAGGCTACTGTGAAAAAAATATATATACGCTTAGAATCCCTGACGTGTAATAAATACGTATTATGTATCACACTATCTGATGAATTCGACAAATTTCGCTATATGTATACCTTGAGTTTATTTTATGGTCATTTTATTTCAATTATACGCTTTTTCTACATATAACCACAATTTATAAGATATTTCTTACTGTATGGAAAAGCTTATTTAAATAATTTTGTTAATTATTGAGATCATTATTTAATATGAGTACAACGTACTCTACGTTAAATTAAAAGTATAGTAATGAATAACGGTACTTTAGAACATTTTTGCGAACATTACTGAAACGGAAATAGACGAGCTTAAGAGAATTAATTTTTTACATTGTACCGATTTCTTGTAAGTCTAATTTCATGACTGACAAAAAGGTAATTTATATTTTTAGCTTCTTCCATATATTCAGAACATTTTTAATATTTATAATTCCATATATTTTATATTCTACATTCTGTGTATTTTGTATTATATATCTTTCGTATTCTGTATTCTTGAAAATTGTATACGTATTCTGTATTGTGTTTCTAATTCTATGTATTCGACTCGTTTAATTTATAACGCATGATTTCCGCTTTGTGTTAAATCGCTCATAGTAAAATACCCGCAAACTGCAATTTACGGGAAGAATTCCTTTGCGGTATCGAAACGATATTTGAAGCATGCAATATCGAGAACTAATAGTAAAGCCCTACCCAACATGCCTATAAACCATACCTAACGCTCCGTATTTACTCCAACAGGTTTATTCAGTTTATTCAGCAAGATTATATAGAGTGCGACCACGCTTGCAAGGTATTTGCTATAGCATTTGCTATGGCACGTAAATTGTCATGGCAAGGGACAAAATCAAATATTCATTTAGAATAATATGTCGAATATAATATACAATTATAATATAAGAATATTACGTCGAAGGTAATACGATACAATTGTGTGTATCGCGTAATTTAAAACATTATAATAAATAGCGAGCATTAACACATTGTCGAAGTGGTCGATTGTGTCGTATGACAAAGTGCGATGAATTGCGCGGATTTCTATAATATCACTCGTTGAGATACTCGCAAAATATCTGTGATTATTTAATTGTGTTTGTCGTGCTTGATACATAAAGCTTTATACAAAACGGAGTTATACTGAAAGAATAAAAATTTTAACGATACAGAAAGAATCTGTTTTGAGTTATTATGTGAATAATAGCAGATTATAAATAGCATTAATGTTTAAATGCTATTAATGTTCGATGACATATGATATATTAATTATGAATACAGCGGATTACCTACATGATATACTATCAATGTATTCTGTCAATTTTTACACAAAGTTATAAAATTAATATTTCTCTCTAATTATTATTCTGTTTTATTCAGTACGTTTTTGATACAAATAAATTTGAATGGAAATAAAAATGTAAAAACACATTCACATGATACGCATTGCTCGACGACAGTACGTTAAACACGATAACGTCGTGTAAATATTGACGAACATCTACAATGTGATCTTCCATTTGCTTATTTGCTGTCCCATCTTCTTTCATACTATCGATCAACCGTAAAAGGTTAGCAGTTGTATCTTTTAAGAAAGAAATTATCTTAAAATTATATAAAAACATTTCAATAATTTTAACACTAAAATAATGAATTTTCCACAATAATGTAATTATCTTAATTTTTATTTTCTTTTATGCTGAATATATCTATAACAGAATTCTCTAATCACAAAAGAGGAATTCCTAAAGAAAACAATTTTGATAAATATTTTACTGCGTGTTTTAATGTCAATTTTGCTATTAAGGAGAATATATCGTCCTTTTCTGCAACAACGGCATAACTCAAAAATTGTCATTCTTTAATTGTTTGCAAAAGAATAGTGAGAATTCAATACACTGAATAAAGAGCTAATATATAACTAGATCTTTTTATTCCTCTTGATTAGAAGAATAAAAAGATGTAGTTATATATTAGCTCTTTTTATTCAGTATATTGAATTCTCACCATTTTTTTGCAAACAATTAAAGAATGACAATTTTCGAGTTATGTTGTTGTTGCAGCAAATGAGCGATATGTTAAAAAATTCAATCGTGCTGCTTTATCCTATTGATTAAGGTAGCTTATACCTTTTCAAAAATCTTAAATGGCAATAGGTGTCAATTAAGTGACACATTGGCCGGTATTCAGGTCGGATCTTATATTCAAGATCGTCTTAAGTCTGGTCAAAGGCAGTCTTAAGACTCCATCCAGCCAATAAAATGACCGTATTAACATCTTAAGACATTACTTAAGACGGTCTTGAAATAAGATTCGACTATGAATACCGGCCATTGTTTTAAAAGTATCTCAATTTTCTTCAAAATTGTGTCTTTTTTTATTTGGGCAAGTTGTAATTTTTTTTTTTTTTTTTTTTTTTGAGAAATCGCATTCTGAAGTCTTAGATAGTGAAAACTGAAAAGTTTGGTATGTGTTCGAAATATCCTCAAGCAGTCTCCGTACAATGATAAAGTCCTTGTCCAAAGTTGCTGCAAACATTTTGGAACATTTCCGACGTTGTTCTACGGCACTCACCTACTATCTACTATCTTTTGACATAGATCTTATACGAAATCCGGCGTTGTGGCACAAATTTTATTTTTCAAGTGTCCCTAAAGAAAAAAAATTTAATGGAGAAAAATATTAGACAATCTTATAATGAGTCGCTCAATCGAATCTTTTTCAAAAGATAGCGGTTGAGTGTAATAGAATAATACAGGAAACGTTTCAAAATGTCTGTAACAAGGAAAGGCTTTAAGTAGAGGCTATATATTATTGCATGGAGGCTGATAGAGGACATTTCGAATATTTATTAAGTAGATTTTTCTACAAATTGTGAATTTTCAATTTTTAATGACTTCTAAATGTGCGATTTCTCCAGAAACACTTAACGCAAATTAAAAAAGACAAGAGACAGTTGTAAAGAGAATTGAAAGACATTTAAAACAATGTATCACTTGATTTCTATATTGTCAATTAAGATTTTTGAAAGACTAGTAGCTACCTTATAACTTATACCATATACCTTATTGAGGGGATAATTAAAGCAGTATACGGTTGAAAATGTATTACAATTTTATATTCTCCTTAAAAGCAAAATTGTGCCATATTTCGGCATATTTTGCACAAATCAGTCAGTTACAAAAAAAAAAACGGGCATGGAAAGGCTTCGTTCGTTGGCTCACCCTGTATATTAAATTGACAGTATATTTGAGATAATAATTTTAGAATACAATTGCACAAATACAATTGCAATTAATACAAATGCAATTTCGTATATCAAAAGTTCTAACAATTAAGGGACTTTGAATGTCATATGAGTTTTCGATTAAATACAAATTCCTATGCGGGACTCTACTCAATGCTCGTCAACCGCGAGAAATTAGCGAGTCAAGGTTTTAGTGGATGAACTTGAACCGAGTTAACAACAATTGAAATTGACCTCGTAATAGCGGATGAGCGCTTACCAATTCTTCTATCGGCGATATAAATGTTCTAAACGAAACAGATATACGTTTACGCCTTCAACTTCTTGACAATCGTAGACAATTTTATATGCGGCATTATGCATATGTATAGCTTTCAGTAACAAGTTATTGCTAATTGATTTTAAGGTAATTTTATTAATATTATACTAATTTCTTTTGTTTCTATTTTTTTCTCTTAGATTTTATGCCATGTCTGCAATAATCGCAAGGTTTAAAAAACCTTGTTAATTATCTTATTTATTAAAAATATTAGATTTGCTTTGAGACAATTTTTTTGTACACTTTTGTTTATCGTCTTGTTTTTATTTCTTTAAATATAGCAAAATGCTGGCAAAATTTGTACATCAATATGATTCGAAATTCTTAACTTTATAATGAGTTATAAAAATACACATTGATTAATAATATATTATAAATTATAGTTATTTATCCATTTATTTGAATTATAAATTTATTTAGATGTATTTAAGCGCTTTGTAGTATATATTAAATCAGATACGCTGATATTACTTTCCTAGAACAAAACGCGAAGACACACGGATATAAAACGCGACGGAAAGTTTACCTTCGCTCGTTTCATTTGGTCCAGTATTTTTATCCGCGCTCGCAAAGTGGTCCGTTCTGTGAAATTGCAGCTGAAGTTGAATCGATGTGCATTATCCTCTCACAATACCCTCAATCGAGACAAAGACAAGCGTTAATAAATTTTATCTTCGATCAATATTCGCTGGAAACATTTCGTTATCATGACTTGTTCCTTCGGCAATTTCCGCAACAACCAAAGTTTATTCAAACAAAACACTGAGTTAATTAATTAAATTACAATTCGGGCCGGAAGTAATCTTCGTCTCAGGATAAAGGGCAACTTTTATGTGGAAACGCACATAAAGAACCCTATCCCTAAATTCTAATAAATTCTAAGAATAAAAGATTGGCTTGAAACGAAAATATTAAATATAAAATCTTTTATCGTAGATTTTACTGTATATAATTATCAAAAATTTTTGTTTTTTTTAATTAATTTATATTTTATTACATCTTAATCTTATGCCTTTTTTAGAAAGGGATTTATATGAAATGCTCTTTTAACCAAGATCGAAAATAGTTCTCGCTGACTCGTCAGAGCGGCTGGGAATACCATCCGCATATCCTCTTCAATACCGTAAACGTTTGCACTTTGCGCGTTTTCCGGATTCGGCCTACCATCGGTTTCCGCTCACTGCGGCGCCGGCGTGTGATTCCAGCTGGCAACCGGATATAGTTACGTATAGGAAGTAGGTTCCACACATACGTATGAGCAACTGGAACTCTCGACTTCTATAGAAATTGATAATACGCAGAACTGATATCTTACTTTTGATTAAACTAATTTTAGTCATTACTCGTTTGAAATGATTTCAAATGCGACGCATTCTTTTACGAACGATGACATAAATTTAATATCGAAAATTGTCACACAAGTACAAACCTTCAGTATATGTGTGAGATCTGTTAAAAAAAAATATCTGAACTGAGTGTATATTAAAATACCGAGAACACGCTCGTCGTTATGACGATGACGGGGCAGAATTGGTATGCGCGGATTTATGATACAAGTTATATTCTAAAGTTATGTTCTAAAAGTTACGTCTCCATATACTGTTAAACTATTATAGTAAGCTATTAAAGTTAGTCGTGTTTTCTTTCCTGACTATTTCTACGATGTCTGAGAACCACGTGTACCGAGCAACATTGTGTCGAGACTGTCGAGTTCTGTTTCAAGATTAGCAAAATGGCTAGTGAGACGTTTGATTTGCTAAGAATAGCATATACGGGGATGATTCGTAGGGTCTCTCGGAATTGGATGCTTCGCTTGCTCACTCGTTTTAACTCGTCCAACATTTTTTGACTGAAAAAAAGCGGGATATCACTAGTGCTGCAGCCTCCATATTCGCCGGACACAGCCTCGACTTTTTTTTCGTTTCCGAAGCTCAAAGAGATTTTAAAGGGACACGGAATTGATAACATTCGATTTGAAATCATTAAATAACAACATTTGAAAAAGATCGACACTCATGAATTTCTGAAATAATTTTGAAAAGCGTTTCTAATAATAATGGTAGAAACGACGGGCTGCAAAAGTTGCCTAAGTTGCTGCAAAAGGAGCTTATTCTGAAAGATACTAAATTTTCAATTCGACACGACAGATAAAAACCTTATATATTCTGTATACAGTGTCGCATCATCCGGATATTTTTTTTAGCAGACCTCGTAAATCATAATAAATGTGGTACAGAAGATAAAATTTTTTATTTCTCTTTAGTTTTCAGCTTTCTTTTCCCTTTTTTATTCAATACCGTTCGCACGATTATTTTGTTCCAACTCTATTTCGATAATTATAATGACGATTAAAAGTTAAATTTATGACAGATACTTAATTATATATAAATTCAATTATTATCTAAAGAATTAATGGACACGTATTAATTAATTAACTTGTCACGCATTTTAACTGTATCAAATATAATGTTAGCTAATCTATTTAGCTAACATTATTATTTTTATTATTTTACTTTATTATTTTATTATTTTAAGATTTTCGCCACTTTATTATTTTAAGATTATCGCTTATTTCGATACAGCAACGCAAAATTGGAGATAACGGCGTGTTATGTATATTCTAATACCGAATAACACTCGAGTGGTTTACTGTTGTAACGATATATTGCCAGATTAATGATAACGGCATCACGCGATATTTCGCGTCGAAAGCTTTCGCCTCCTTTGAACAGCTAATACCGTTTTAACGCGCGTTACCACGGGGACGTATCATACGAAATGGAAAGGTCGCATGAGGGCGAACAAAAATTGATTTCCTAATGCGTTCCGGCTATATACACTTCATATCTAGACCTTTTACACATACTCAGCTTTGTACACTTTCCTCAATCGCATTGAAATACCTCAGCGCAACGCGGGGACATTTTATTTTCGGGCGATATTAATTATATCAGTAAAACGGGGATGGGGCGTGTCACACGATACGTCTTCTCGCGACCGTCAATCTACCCGCATGTTGCTTAATCACTCACAGTTACGTACATAACTGTCGTTTGACAGCGAGATGCTTGGCACTCGATCTGATACCGAAGGGCGAAGGGAAATACATTTGTATTCGGATCGCGCAAGAAAAGCGCTTCGTGGAATAAAATGTAAAATTATCTCATGTTCACGTCTGCAGACTTTTATACCGCGATCATATTTTGTCACGTGAATATATTCCGTCAAAACGCGCGAGAAATTTCAAACAGACAATGACGTTGAAATTCGACAATCGGTGCGTTTATTAATTTTTCGGTGTCGCGGGTCTATAGAGGAGAATCTCGACACAGAGGGATAGCCGCGGCGCGTTAATTTATTCAATTTAAAATCGAGTCAATCACGGTCTGACTGCGGTGTTATCGCGAGAGCGAGCGACGTGTACATAATCCGATACAGATTGATTTACAAACACGCGTAATGCGGAGGAGATTTAACGCGTTGTCAAGAGGAGATTACGCCCGTGCCGGTCATGCAAATACTGGGGCGGTAATTCCGGAACGAGGATATATCCCGGTATCCCCGCGCGCGCGGAATGCGTAACGCGTCGCGACGCCGACTGCCAACCCAATGACACACTTCACGCGGAACAATTAAATATAAAATCGAGTCCGGCCCGGCGAGAGAGAGCATGCGACTGTGTCTGTTGCAACCGCCGTTATCGAACAGGCGCGGGTGTGATAATTAAGCTTCGAGGTTGCCAGCGCGTCGCAATTATTACTTGGCTTTCACGGCAGAGAGAATTGGCGTGGCCGCAGGAAACATCGTATCAGATATGCGGATGTGTGTGTGTGTGTGTGTGTGTGTGTGTGTGTGTGTGTGTGTGTGTGTGAGCGCCTTGCGAAACGCGGCTGTTTCAATGTAAATGCATCATTACATCCCCGCGACATATCGCATCGGTATGCGCCGCGGTCGCAACAATCGCCGTTATCTCGCAGCTGCGAAGCGCAATTGTTGCATCGCATCGCCGCGGTCGTCCTGCCTGATTTCGCGCAATTACGCGCATTCCGTGTCCTCGCCGCATACGGAATTCGGAAATAGCGGCGTATTGGACATTGCTGCGTTGTTTTCTATGAAAATTCACTGTAAATTCAAAAAGCCTCCGTTTCACATCGGCGAGAAACGGGAATTATAATGCGCAATTTCAGGAAGAGGGAAAGAGTGTGAGCGGAGCAATTACGTTTTCGATATTTAGTCGTTAAGTGTTCAAATTATTTTCAGGATTGAACAAGGAAATGAACCTGTCAATCACCCCTTTTTTCACCTTTTTTTTCTTTTCTCCTTCCCTCTTTACTCCCTCTCTCTTTCTTTCTTTTTCGGAAAAAAAATTCACAAATATGGATTTCGTCAATATTTATTGACAAATATCTCATTGTATTTAATAAGAATTCATATTTGGTAAAAAAAAAAAAAACATTGTTGAGCATGATGTGAAAATATATGTTCTTCCGTTTATCTGTAAATGATAGGCAAATAGCAGCGACGCACGTGCGTGACATATAGCCAATGAGGGTGCGTCGTCCAACGAGGAAGGGTGCATTTGTTCACGTCACCGCGCGCAATCGTTGCAAATAAAACAGCACGCAATAAAAAGCGGCAAATAACCTATCGCAATTGTCATGGCTCTGTTGTTTTCTCTATGAGACATGACACACCCCTAAACTTTTGAACAAATAAAATAAAATATTAATCTTTATTGAGCGTACAAAGGGAAAAATTTAATTGAAATAAACATGTTTCATATGGATGTACGTGCACATGTTAATAAAAAAACTGCGCGAATAGAGATTTCAACATCAAAGCGACGTAAGCATTTGTATAAAATATACTTCTTAATAATTTATATTATATTTAATGTTATTTACACTTAATCTCTTGTTTTAGTATATAGCTCTATGTGTAATTCTCATTTTTATTTTTACTAAATTATCCTTTCTCTAAGATTGAAGAAATAGCTTTTTAAAGATATAGTTTTTTAAAAATGCTGTAACATAAAAGTTTAGCGTATTACTTTTTGAGCATACAACAGTGTTAGCATATATAAGTAAAGAAATTTGATATTATAATATTCTTCCATATTTAATTTTTGTCGTGGAACTAGAACATTCGTTATTTCTGTCACATATAATGATTATAAATGGTAAAATTTATGGAAAAAGACGGGTTATATTAGATCTGATATAGAATGCAGAAATATATTACCGTTGAATCTCTCTCTCTCTCTCTCTCTCTCTCTCTCTCTCTCTCTCTCTCTCGTTGTCACGAATAATTTAAATGAACAAATATACACGTATAGCACGCGTCGAGGGTTCTGCAATTTAATTAGCTAAAAACAACGTGTAGAAAGAATAAATCTTTACATCACCGCGCTTTGCATTAGAAATACAGAAAGGGAAGAGAAACAAACAAGTTGTAGCCAGACATCCAGCGCATGGCGTTTATTCACCATTTGCATACATAAAATTCAAATGCTGTCAGTCAGCAATTCTTAATTGCATCATACGGTGAAAGCTTGACCAAGTCACAGGAAAATGTAAAACATAGAAATCTCATTTCTCTTCTAGAGATAAAGTGTGAAAAAAAAAAGAAAGATTTAATTGCAAATTAATAAACGCGTAATAATAACCGAATTTTTAATTGCGTAATTGTGTAAATACACGTAGATTTCTAGCAATTACTAAATAAAATAAAAGGAAATAATAAATAAGCGCAAACGAGAGAGATAGACAGCTGATACAAAGATACTGGGGGAAATAACAAAAATGAAGAAATAACTATTTTTAAGTTAAAAAGGTTTTAAAAAATAAAATAATATAGTAATATCAAAATCAGTAATATCGAGATCACCGATAAGAACGGAGATGCGACTAATTCTTCCGCAATTTACAATCTGCATGACAAATTGTGCGTCGCAAGCATACCACGCATCTCAATCCGTCGTTAAATTCACTTTCCGCGACGCGGAAAATCGAGACGGCAGACGCGGAAGCGCCAACTAACGTGGCGTGCGAAGTTTGATAATTGCTGAATCGGCGCAATCGCAAAACTCCGAGACCCGTGGTTCGTAATCAATCCAAAGTCGCGGTGCAACGACAAAACGTAGGTACTTAGTTCTGGTTTGAAGTTACGCTTCGCAATCTACAATTTGCGGACAACGCGCCAGTTGCACTAGATCTAACAATAAGTTTCTTGAGACAATATTAATATCAACAGTCACAACAATTGAACGTTAATTGAGCGTTAACTCGGAAACGGGCACTTAATTTTTTTGCATAAATGGTCACTTGGGGTGATTTTTGCACCGAAATTAAAAGTTATTGTTATTAATTATATATTGCACATTTTTTATTGTTCTATAATTAGTACTTGAGGACAATATCTATGTATATAGATTTACACATTTTCTGAAAAACGTAAAAAGAAACAAAAAAAAATATTAAAGTAACGAAAGAAGCACATTAAAATTACTGCGACATGAGCTTTGTTCTTTCAATACTGGGGTGTAAAAATCACCCCAAGCGCTCGTTCCCGAGTTAATGGAGTAAGATTTGCGAACTTTGCAGTCTTCTGCCTAACTGTCGATATGAATACATTTTCGAACTTGCTTATTGTAAGAATAACATCGGTGTGGATTCCAAATATCAGAAGAATTAATATAGCGAAGAAAAATTGACAACTTTACGTTTGTTATAACAGAAATTGTATTTGTATTGAAAATATTAGAGTGTATAAAGGCAAATTTATACGGAGCTTTTGCGAGAGAAATGTTTTTATTATTTTTACACGGATGTGTTTCTTACAATGGATCAACTGCGAACAGGAGGATACTAAAAGTACATAAACGCATGAGAGGAACATTGAATTATCATTTCGTTCGAGAAAAATTCTTCGTGATTTAAAATCACGACGTTATATTTTACAACGAATTGCGACCATTCGTGTCAAAAAAGGAAGAAAGAGAGAGAAGGACGAGAACGCCCAAATTATATTATACATATAAAACACATTTTTTTCTAATGAAATATCATGAAGCGCACATCTTGCGAAGAATATATACTTAACTGTAAATGGATGGAAAATATAGTACATATATATCTAGCCATTACACTATACATAATAGACTTTTGACTATATCTTAAAAAAATTTCTTAACATTATAGAAAAAAAGTGACAACAAGAAAAAGTAACTGAGAAACTGAGCACTATATGTTAATATTGTATGCGTAATGTAATTCAGTTTATTTTTTTCGTACTTTGTTTATTATTATCTCATTTGGTTGATTATTACATCGCAATATAATATTACGTTACCTGTCACGCAATATTATCGTGATTTACATATGTATTGCGAATTGTAGAAGTAATGCAGCGGAGACACACACGCAGCAATAGAGCGAAATCACGATGCTTTTGAGCGTATTCAGTTTAACAAGGTGACTAATTGCGCACCTTCGTGCTATTGCGTACGTCACACTACAAAAGAGCAGCGGCTAATTAGAATCGTCGACACCGGGCGCCCGCGCCGGGTTGCCCTTGGCATCGTCGAACTATTAGCCGCGATCGCGTGTCCGAACGCGACTTGTTTCATTAGCAGATTAGGTTGATTCGTTTATTCGCCGACGCGACGACAATTTCGATCAATTAAGTTAATGCACTTGCAGAGCCACGCATCTCGAACACGCGAAGCGTGGCTGCGCCTCTTTATTTAACATGCATTTGCTATATACAACAGTAATAAATGGCCAAATAATTGATTAAGCCATTTGTAAAGATTGAAAGACGAAGTAAGATTATCGCAACAAAGACTAGTTTAAAATTATAATTTAAATATTGCAAACTAGATAAACGCTAAATGAAATAAATGCATCAGTATTCTCTCTTGCGTTTATAATGAATTGTCTTGAAGTAGCAGTGGCTATTACAAATAGTTTTTATTTAAAATATCAAAATTCAAAGAATCAAAAATAATTTAAAGTATATATATGTAGAATGTAATAAGTAGGTATATATACATTTAAAATAAATATATATCAGTAAATTATAAATACATATGTTTTGTGCAGAAATTTTTGATATAATCGAAAGACACGGCAGTGTCTTATACTACCTAAATATATGCACGGTGAGATTGACTCGTGTATCTGTGTATACGTGAGCTGTCCGATTATGAGTACCTGAGATTATCGGATCTCAGAAACAGCTAAGCTAATCGAGTTTTTAATAGATTTAATGGTAGCTCGACTTTAAATTATATAAGAAAAGTGTCTTTGCTTTTTTTTACGTATTTTACAATCGAAGATATTATAACGCAAAAAATCCCAATGTAAAAATTTTTACTTAAGAGATACCGCCGAGAGGTCGCCGTCGACAATTGTACGATTGTAGTTGTCGACACAATAGGACGTTTCGCAAATCAGTGGCTTTTTGCCAGCGCTGAATTGAGAGAAATTATTGAGAATATTTCTAGCGTCTCCGTGACAACGTCTCTAACACGTGCCCATGCTGAGGTAATGATGTCCTCCGAATACAAATGAGAAAGCACGTAAGAGCTTAGAATTTCGGTCAGCGTTGGCCAGAGAAGAGAATAGACCGCTATAATTCTCGCTGCTCTGTCTTGATAATTCAAATGCCAAGTTTTGCGCGTTGCACCATGCAATATGTTTGTAATACCTTAAAACAAATAAAAATATTTAATACAAAAGAAATAATTTTATGAAGTAATGAGAATGATTTAATGATTTTTCTGGAACATGTAATAGTACTATATTTAATTAAACATTTTTATTTATTTTAATATATTACAAACATGACATATATTGCAAGCGCGTAGTAAAGCAATTTAGATAATGAAGAAACTTTAAACTTTTATTTTATTTTGCTTATAAAAAAAAAAGATAAAAAATTACATTTGTCAAAAGATGAAGTTGTTGTACACATTGACACAAATTGACATAAATAATTTGATGAAAAATATAAATTACAAGCTCTTTGCTGTATTGAAAATGTTTAATATAAGTAGAAAGCTTGTAATTATTATAATGAGAATTTTGGATATAATTTATTAAGAATTCGAATACAATTTTGAATTTTGAATAATTGAGAATTTTCAATATAATAGAGAGCTTGCAATTTGTTATTATTTATTTTAGTATTGTGTAAGAAAGTTTGTTTTTGTATTCTCAATACAGTAAAATGCTTATAATTTTTATTTTTTATTACATTATTTATGTCAGTTTATGTCAACACGTACAATATTTTTTTAGGAATTACAAGCTGTATTAAAATTAAATTTTCTTATTTCAATCTTTTTATTTTGATAATATCTCTTGTTGTGCGTTATTATTTATTTCCTTTATAAGCCCTTGTTCCATTAAGTTATGCTTTATTTTAAGCATTTAAAAGCCTTTAGCTCTATTGGAATATATCTATTCACATCTCCAAAAATTTCTATAAAATTATATTTTGGAATATCACATATTTTTCTTGAGATACTTGCCCTCACAATCATATTACATTATATTTTATTGCATATAATTATTTCAGTATCAAAGCATGATAGATTTACTCTAAAAAGCAATAATATTTATTGTAATATATTTCTCATGTTAATATTTTTTGCTTGTACATCTTTATATTTTATATAATAAATTATTATACGTTTTTGAATATTTTTAAATCTATTTTTGTATAGGAAAACACTTATATAACATTTGTATCTAGTTATATCCATTTATTCAACTGTGTGTGTGTGTGTGTGTGTGTGTGTGTGTGTGTGTGTGTGTGTGTGTGTGATGCGCGGAATACCTTTTTCTACCATTTTTTAAATGGGTAATTAACATTAACATAATATCCAAGAGTTTATGAATACTGTTTAATTTTACATATTGTAATAAAAATATAAATGCTAACACTTTGCAGAGATTCTTTATCATTATATATATCATTTGCACTTTGCGATATCGGTCGGTTTTGTAGGCACGTCTAATATTTGACATTTTTAACATACTCTCTTTTCTCACGCATATCATTCACGTATCGAGTTTCTATCGGCACGAATTATCGATGGGACGTTACCACGAAACGATATTGAAGCCTTGAGAGTCACGAACTTGGAAATAATTCGGATGGCTTAATCGAACCTTTTTTTTTTCTTCAATCTTAAAACGGAATAAAATCTAACGGCTGGAATGTAGCGCACAATAAAAGTGTTGGATTTTTTATGAAGGTAGTAAACGTAAAGGAAGGTGGTAAAAAAATAGAAACGCTTTTATGGGAGACATAGTAAAGTAATTCAATTTGCCCTTACAACTCTACACGCACTCTTTTTATCATGCAAAGTTGCACAAGTGCAATATTCGTTATGTGCATTATTATCTCACGATATTAAACGAGATCTTATTATCATTACTTTTTTATAATGTTTAAAAATGTTTATATTTGACAATATGTGAGGCCAACGTTTTTGGATTAAAATATGTAATAATAAATTATACATTAGTAATATTATAAATACAAATATTTTCATATAAAATGTAGCGGTTGCCAAAAAGTACATTAAATTGATTAAATGATTAATCCTACTTTGGCACTTACATTTTAATTTCTTTAATATAATATAATATATAATTTGTAAAATTGTTATATTTCAGCACATAAATTATCAAAGATTATTGCGAGGCAAAAACTATGCATGCAAAGAGATACGTTAACATAGAGAACATAACTTTTAACTGTAGAGCACAAACTTGAATATTATTGTATAACTGAATATAAACCTTATCGCACTTACAATTAATAGTAACATCAAAGATGAAATAATTGAACGGTTGGGCGATATGTACTATGTTATGACGTAAATTTTGTTCGTGTTCAGACTAAATTATTAATTAAACCTTACTACGACTGAAGTGTCTACAATGCAACGTCATACTGCATTTAGTTACAGTCCTACGCGCGCATTACAAAAGCCCTTTACAAACAGAAGTCAGAACGTATTATATTAATAATTCTCCGTTGGATTATGTTTGCGATACAGTATCAGAATTTATTACTATGTTGTATACGCGTTGCAAGTAAACGGAATATCTCTAAGCTACTGATGTTGTGATGTTAATTAATACCTGCAACATGTTTCTCTGTTATGTTTATTTTATCCTACTGAGGCACGCAAAAAGATATATTCATTAAATGAGGAGCGAAATGAGAAGTTTATTCGAATATTTCAATTTGTTATTATTTGAAACATTAGTTCTTACATATGTGTACATTTATAACAATTATTATAAACATTTATAGAAATTTTATATTAATAATATATACTTTAAATTGTACTCTTTTTTAATAAATTAAGACGGCTAATCGTTTATGTTGTTATTTAGAGAGACAACAGATATAACAAATAAAATTTTTTAAATCGTACATGTGCATCTCGCAATCTTTATTCATTCTTCTATCACGGACACTTGATATCTCCTCGCAATAACTACTGAATGTACCGAGTATTCCGAATTCCTCGAATTGTTCTCCATCCAGAAATTCCTTCTCACAGAGACTTTTTCACATTACTTACTTTCACATACGCGATATATGAATACGACAAAATTGATCTACGAAAATGCTTTTTTCAGAGAGTCTCGGCGATACTACCGGCGACGATGCTGGCGTTAAGGAACTTCAGGAACTTCGCGATAAATACGAGGGGAAGCTAACGGCGTCTCTCTACACAGGAACACTTTGCATCGCCGCCATCGCCTCGCTGATCGCTCTAGGTGCTCTTTGCTTCGCCGACTCTCATGTATGTATAACCATTAATAATCCATCTGTAGTTTAAATTAAAAATATTACTTTTTTTTCACATTAATCAAACAATAATTAATTGTTGCTTTAAAATAGGGAAAATCTGTCTACAGTACATTTTTTAAATATTAATCTTGATATTTATCTACTCACAGAAAACTTTGGAATTAAAAAGATTTAGAATAAATAAACTCTCTCTTTCTTCCTTCGTATCTTCGTACTTTCGCTTGTAATCCATGACTCTTACCTCGATTTATAATCGAAGAAGATATATTTGAAATACTTTTCTACTAATTGTAAGCTACGACTTATTACATGACTTATTCTCACTGTTAATCGCTATTTTCGACAATCAATGCTCATTAGCGAGATGTTCAAGTTTTCCTAAGTTGGAGCATCATATTACCTTTCAAGAGCAGACGTTACAAGATGATGTTCCAAGTTGTAATTAATTTTCAATTAAAACTCCATCTAGTACTCCTTTGTAATGGATCGATATTGGTCGCAAAGGTGGCTCTCGGTAGCGTGCATATATATATATTCTTCGTAAACCTGTCCTGAAATTGAATCGCAGAGCGTTAACTGAGCCAAGAATTAATATTGATGTCGGGAGGTGCGAGGAGAACCCGGACAACATGCATGCAGACGCTGTTCAAACCGATAGATTTACGAAGAATACATAAAACGTCAAGCCCTAGGATTGGATCCGAGAATGAACGGTGTTGATCCTTCCAAGCCAGCTATTCGCAGGACACGCGAGAAAATTGATAACATGATTTATCTCAGATCGAGAAGTTCTCCTCGCATTCTATAACATTAGAACATAAAAATAGGACAGTTATCGACGAGACAAATTTGTTTCGACATCTGAAAAAAGAAAAAGTTGAGCAAAATTACTTTAATAAAAATAGATCCCGAGTGTTTGCGAAAAAAATTTGATAAAAAGATAAAATACAGATATTCGTTGTGCTTGTTTGATTTTTATTCATCTATATAGTTTTATTCGTTTCGATATTTCTTATTTCGCTTCACATTTCATCAATGCGACTTTTCCCGCTATCGTACATGTAATTTACAATTTTTAATTTTTTTAGCTTGTTATATTGCACGCTAGCAAAAATGTTGTACATGTAAAATTATATTAAATTAAATATATATATATATATTGATATATATATATATATATTTAAATATATTAAAAGGCATATTAAATGACGTTAAAAAAAAGAGGAGAATATTTTTCTAAACGTTTTTATAAAATCTCACGAATTTTATTGAAAATAGGATTATGAGGATATTGATCTTGCCTGTGCTTAATACTTAATACTATTTTTTATTTTTCAGGAGCTATCCGATGTGCTCTATCTTGTACCTGTGTCGGCATTGACAACCATGCTCATCGTCTCTTTGACATTTTTAGTGGTCACGCAATTACCTTCGGCCACGGTCTCTAAGCGATCGAGGATTTTAATAGGTTTAACATCCTCCATCGTACTTGGTTTAGGAATTCTAATATTAAGAGGCGTCTTACCCTTGTTCGCCTGCATCCTATCAATAATCGCCATTCTACCTAAAATGAAGTGGCAAACACCGCTCATCATCGGCTGCATTCTGGCCCTCGCACACGTTTCGACAAGATTTATTGTCGACGATCTAACGAGCTATTACAGCATAATTCAGGTAAATCTATAGTTAAACATTGGATGAAATCTTTCTCCTAATCGATTTGTAATTGTAAAATAATGTATTATAAGAACGGATTTTTTTTTCTTAATTATTTTTTAATTAATGTTTTTTAAGTCTAAACCAGAGAATTTAAGTTTTTGCGTTTCGAGATTTATTTATTTAGAGGATAACGTAATAAGGCTATTTTAGTTCAGTATGTGAGTTCAGGTTGCCGAGGCATTGTTAGAGGAACTTTGAGTTTTAAGCCGCGGTTTAGATTATAAGATAAAAGGATATAGAACATGATATAATTCAAAAGCGAAAAGAGAGAGAACTATGTAAGTTGATGTATATTGTACGAAATTCAAAAGTTGCAAGGCACGGATCAAATGAATATATAATTAATGTTTTTTTTTTTATTATACCTACATATATACATTTACGTACATAGAACAATAAATATGATACATTTAATAATAACTTTGGAAAATATGTTCTATTATATCACAGAGAAAATAATTTTAGAATTACAAAAAAAGTCCCGAAAAATATATTTCGATAAATATACGAACTGGGTATTTTAGAAAGATATTCCTTTTATCGGACAGATTGTTGCGGAGATCATGTTCCTTCTGGCTGCCATCTTCGCAGGCATGTATTACAGGATCCTAACAATGATGGCCCATCGCAAGACTTTCTCCGGCACAAAGACGGTGATCGAATCGCGAGTCAAGCTTGAATGCGAGAGGGAGCAGCAGGAACAATTATTGCTCAGCGTTATTCCGGCCTACATTGCGGCAGAGGTGAGCGATAAAAGTGTATCGCTCCACGATCTAATTAAAATCGTGATTACGATCCATTACGGAAGCATCCGCGTTGAATTTTCGCCGCACGGATGTGTAACGATAAGGCTTCTCATTGTTAGACTCGTCCATCAATTGATTAACGTTTAATTAAATTTCAACCTACGACGTTTAACTATATTTAATCACAGAACTAATTTAACAAAATCGTGCGAGGGATGAAATATGTAGGCGTTTGCATCCATGTAGAGGCAAGTAGTTTTTCAGACATAAAAAGAAAATAAAAGTTTGCGTGCGCGATTTTTCGAACGATTGTTTTTCATGGTACTTTGCGTATACTATACAATCTGTGCGCGATCACATTGCACGATGGAGATCGATTTAAGAAATACTGCAATAAAAATCAGACGACGACTTTTGAAGTTCTCTGACGAAAGTAATTATTAACGATTCGCGCTAAAGTTTTCTGCAAAATTAAACTAAAATTTGTAAAAACTTTACTTAAAATGAAAGTCAGAGAAGATACTCGGTATTTATATTTACAGCAAAAGTTCTACGTTATTTGAAACGCGTGGGTGGAGCAATCAGTCCGACTTTCTCTGATCACATTAATTACATCTTCAAAAAAAGTTCACTAGAAAATTCTATCTTGGTATATAATATCACATATAATATACAGTAAAGGATGATATTTATATTTGAGAAGACCTCGTTAAAGACTCCGTCGTTAGAGCTTAATAACTAAGTGTATAAACGTTTTATTTTACGTATAGATACTCGATACTCCTTTTCAACGCAACAATGCCGAATTTCATCTATTTTTATCTATTTTTGGTTTGAAATAATATACATATATTATGATCTTTGTTATTCGTAAAATTATTACAAGAATATTTTATATTTAAATATAATATATAGATATATTTAAGAATTTATATACGAGCGCTAGCAAACTCCGTCTATATTTTTAACAATAAGAATGTTACGAGAACTTATACAAAATAGAAAAATGTTTATAAAAATAACCGGATTAGATTACTTTCTTAATTTAACTTTTGTTTCTAAGCGATATTTTCTTATTTGTAATTATTTTTAATAGCACTCTCGTAATGCAGAGCGAATTGTTCATTGAAATTGTTTGCAATTCGGATCCCAATTATTTCCTATCAATGCACACACCGCATGAATCATGTAATGATGTTTACCGGTGACATAAATAATTTATGGCTTTGAATGGGCGAGTTACGTGTTAATCTGCTAATCGAAAACTATGGTATACAATGTTTTGTTGATGCGATATTTTGTGACGCAAAAATTTCCAATGCAACATGTTATAGGAACATATAAACACTTTATCGAAAAATTAATATAATTGTTACAATTCTACGCAGCTTATAATAATACATAGATGATATTTATACTAAACAAGAAAAAATATTAATCTGTTGTCGCAGGTGAAGAGAAGTATAATGCTGAAAATGGCGGATGCTTGTCAGGAAGCTAATAAGCACAAGCAAACGACGTTCCAAGAGATGTATGTACAACGGCATAATAACGTAAGGTAATTTATTATACATATTATTATTATATTTATTATTAAACGTATTGAAATTTATAATACACATATTAATGATCGTAACGCAAAACCCTTGCAACAATAATTATAAAATATTCAATGCAAATATTGTTATAAAATATTAACCTGAAGAATATCGCGTGTTTTTATTGTTATATAAATAAAAAATAAATAACAATTTTTATTTCGTAAGGGAATTAATTTAAATCGTAATTGCTCTCTGATATTTCTATGCAATATTTCGTTACAATATATACATATATAATACTAAGCGTCTGATGGAATCGATTCGCATGAATAAGAAAGATAATGTTAAAAATATAAGACCGGCTGCGCAAGGTCAAGAGCAGAAATAATTTAATCATAATCAGTGCATTTAGAAGGCACGCGCGTATTTAGTTCTCCCGAGAATTATATGGGTCAAGGATGATGGCAAGGAATATTGATTGCATTGAAATAAACGCATGCTGCACGTGTCGCACATTGCCTTTGGTCGTCCGTCCTCTATTTATCCATCGATCTAGCCATGCATCTGAATTTAAGTCATATGATCGCTCGATTGTGCAGCATCTCCGGATTCAATCGAGCGCACTTTAGATGTCGATCCATCAAAGACGAATTTTTCCTCAATGCCCCTTTCTTTGAACTACACCTTAGAATCCTTAGATTAATAAAAGATTATTCCGTGCATATTTAAATTTAATTTTTACATTAAAATTCTTCGACAAAGTGTTAAATAATTTACTAAGAATATTTTACCTGTTTTCTTGCTGTTTTTTTATAATATAAATATTAAACTTAAATTAATATTAACGTTTATAAGAACGATTTCAATCTTGTTAAATTTATTTCTGCTCCAGATATTCCTATCTATATTTTGTCGATAAATTTTGCAATACATAAAATTTTATTTTTAAAAACAATATATCTTTGTTGATTGCTAGCATTCTTTATGCGGACATTGTCAACTTCACACCGCTGTCGGAACAGCTCTCAGCTTCCGATCTTGTGAAGACGCTCAACGAGCTCTTTGGCAGATTCGATCAAATAGCGCAGGTAAAAAAAAATATAAAAGTTAATTTAATTTTTTTTCAATTACATATTGAATATAATTTAAAAGAATAAATTTTTTTATTCAGTAAAATTCTTTCCTAATAGCTTAAAAAATATTTTTAATGTATTTCTTGTAAAAATTGCTTTTATAGATATTTATTGTGAAAAAGAAATTTAATTCTATTAAAAATTCTATTTAATAGAACTAATCCTATTCAATATAATTATACACTATGTCTTTTTTACTAATGTAAGTTCAAAATTGATTATTAAGTTTATTTCTGAAATTAATTTTAACACGAGGTAAATAATCCGATGAAGGGAGAGAACACACGGTGACCTGCAAAACTAGATTTCTTGCTACGTATATTATCGTCAACATTGTCGTCTAACCTAAGGTCGGCTATGGATCCATTAGTGCGAGGTGAATAAAATGTCTGAAACCTTTTACCCTTTATCAACAAGCAGAATATATGATCGCCTATCACTTGTGCAAAGAGGGACATTGAAAGTGTACTTTCAATTTGCACGAGAATAATATTATTCAAACATTTCAAATTCTCAAATTTAATAAAATTCGTTCACTAAAAATTGTCCTATAAAATGTGCAAACATTTGAGTTTATTATAACCCTAACGTTACAAAATGTCCAGCACGAGGAGAAATGTTTTAATTTTAATTTTAGGAAAAATTCTTTTACTTCAATATAATTGTTGAAAGTTTCAATTTGAAAGTGAAGGATCAAAGTTTGTCATGTTAAACGCCATTTAGAAAATTATTCAGTATTTATTTGCAAAATATTTTTGATTTGTGTTTGCGTGTATTTATGTCTGTTTAACGATTCAAATACAATGTTTTTCAGCAACGTACAAATTGAATTTCAGTCCGTTAATATACTTTTAAATCAGAGTTCCTCGTTGGCTAAATAAATTTCCGGGCTTGCGACTCAGCGTAACTAAATCTTCATAAAAAAGCAGGGAACATATGCTATTTTCACAAGTAGCAATTTTATTTGTTTTACTCACGCGTTATGTTTGCAATAATCTGTCGCAATGATATTCAATTAAGATAAGTGCCTTTATCTAATAGAAAAACTGAAAAACAATATTTTTTACAAAAATTATAATAAAATATAAAATTTGCAAAGCAGTTACTTTAAATATTGATATAGAATGGCATTAATTTAATTGTTTAGAAATATTTTTCACAATTCTACAATTCTTCACACAATTATATTTTGTTTGTTGATTTTAATTCATAATTTTCCATACATGTCTTCTTAAAAATTTTTCTAGAGTATATTCCAAACACGTTTACAATTTTAATTTCACTAGAAAGTTAAGAGATTCACTTTAATTGCAAATAAGATTTCTGTATGGTTACCAAAAAGTTTCATTTGACGCATTAAAAAATGTAGTTTTCTCGTAAAATTATAACCAATCTTGTAAAACTCATTCAAAGTGAAATATGTTTAAATATTTTTTATTTTAGTTACTATATATATATATATATATATATATATATATATATATATATTCAAACAATTCGAAATCCTAATAAATTGCACATAAAATGTTTTGCATTTTTTGCGAAAATATAACGTTAAAAAAGTTACGTTTTATATTATATTATTAAAAAATAGAAGTGAGGAGAAATTAAAGAGGATAGATTTAACAAACAAAGTATTTGCAATATATTTGATGAAATTTATAGAAATAGCCGAATCCTGTAAAAATCATAGATAACTTTAATTAAAAATAATAAATAAAAGATTGCAAAATGTGACGTGCGACGGTTGCGGTTTTTCGCCAAATATTGAATGTCGTTCAATCAAGCCGTGATAGTGTGTGATGAAGATAAAAGGTTTCTTTCGAACATTTCATTCACAAAAATGTGCGCAATTTCTTTCTCGCTAACGACTATCCTCTTTTTCTCTTTTTCCAGACCATAACATCGATTATTCTATCTCGCGCAAATTTTATTTGCATGAAAAATTGAATACGTAAAGTAAACGCATTAGCTAATAAAATGCTTAATAATAAAAATAAAAATTGGAGGAGAAATCTTCGTAATATCGCAACATAAATCTTTTTTATTTTCAATGAAAATCAACGGTTTATCGATATGTAAAATTTAGAGTTACGCGCAGAAAAATGATTGCGAAGAAAAATTTTGCATTCTAATAGGAGAGAGAGGGAGTGAATCTGAAGACGCTAGATGAGAAACGCAGTATGTTTTATCCTGTCGTTTTTTCACCCGTTCCTTCGATTTTCCGCAAACTGCGGAAAGAGTAGTTTTAAGCTTAAACTAATATAACAACAAACTAATAAAGCTATATAGAGGGAGACAGAGTATACAATATTGCGCGCCCTTGTGTTCATAATCGGATGCCGCTTACATTCTTTCTCTTGTAAAGAAAAAGCACAAACTTCCACGTCACGCTACATTAGCGCGGAAAATTGCTTTTAGAACGACAATAGAACACAATATTAAGCTTGAGTTTGTTAATTCCCGAGTTCTAAAGAAATCGGTGCTTTTTTAGCGCATTTAGAATTAAGTAAAAAGCTTATAATCGCTTTATTGAAATAAAAAAATATCTTTGTATATATACTTTGATAATTTGTATACTTTTACAGGACTTACAGCAACTTCTCATGTTTGATAGAATGTAAAATATTTTTATCACGAAGCAGTATATTTAAATTTGTATGAATAAAGAGGGAGGCGCAATATACACTCTATCTCCTTCCATAGCTTTATTATAGTTTGCAGCATATATTAATCTAAACTTAAAACTACTCTTCTCGTAGCGGAAAATCAAAAGAACGAGTAACAACAATGTCATAAAACAAAGTATGATGTATCTCATCAAGCTTTTTTAGATTCAAATCATTCTATTAAAATTTAAAAATTTTCTTCACAATTATTTTTCTTACCTTTAAAAAAAGATTTATGCTGCAATGTTATAAAAATTTTATCTTCAATTTTTTATTTTATTATTAAGTATTGTATTAGCTAATACGTTTACTTCACACATTCAACTTTGCATGTAAATAAAATTTGTTTTAATAATTAATTTCAATGTTATATTTGCACCGATTGTTAATTCTTTGTTGCGTTAATATCAATTTCTACCGTTCCTTTTATCGATTCCCTATTGAAAATTATTTGCACACAAGTCAACATTTCGGCATTAGCTTTGCTAAAACTCACTAAAGCTAATATCGATGAACAAATACGCAGAACGTATTTCCAACGAGAAAAGAAGGTCAAAGCATGCAGCCGCAAGCGGACGGATTTTAAAAAACTCGAGTTTCATTTATTTTTCAACCCGCTCTCTCGCAACCGCAACATTGCTACCGCCACTATACCGTTATCGATCACGAGTTTTAGGAATTGTTTATAAAGCTGAACATCTGCTCGAGGAGAAAGCTTCAGGAAACTTGCTAAATTTCGTTCGCCGTGGGCCAGATTGCAAACGCCAAGGCCTCCAGCTTTATACGGCGTCGCATAATTCGCTTTTATAGCGGCCGGAGACCCGGAGGGACTTTACGGCGTTACCGTAGCGCGGCATGAATCCAACAATATGATCTAGCCCACGCTGTGGTCGTCTCGCAAAAAACGTCTTTCTTTTACTACGAACTTGCGAATATCGTTCTCGCGCTGGTTAACCCGCTGACCGAGCAGGAAAACCGTAACAACTGCGACATACACAGTTTGGAGCACTCGATTGTCTCGAACAATATATTATTTGCGGTTTGTTGGTTTTATATGCAATTCCGAAAACGCGCTTTATGGACAATTTTGTATATATTGACTTCTGAGGAAAATATTTTACGTTGTGTTAAACTGGAAAAATTGCTGTAAGTTCTGTTAAAAATTCAAGGATTTTTTAATTTTATTATTAAGTATTTTATTAGCTAATACGTTTACTTTACACATTCAACTTTGCATATAAATAAAATTACATTAAAGAAAGCAGAGATAATTTTGATATGTCCCTTATAAATTGCTTAATTGAAATAAACAAAATAAACAAAAATAGATATAATTATTTATTGTATCTATGTGTAAAAATAAAAAGAAGCAAACTTCTAGATCGCCATCGTAATAATGACGAGGACATTGCAACGGCATGCTGATCGATGATGGGAATTATGGCGCGGATAAATATGCGGATAAATTCCGCATTCCGTCAAGGAATATCCCACAGTGTTTGCGTCATATTAGTAGTGATTATTTCCGTAATCTTCTGATCGTCAGAAAAACAGGGTGACAAAATTTTCCAAATTTAATTTCGTCCGCTTTGCCGGCTAAATTCGAATTTATCGACGCCAGTCTCAGATACGCGCGGCACATAATAATCTCATAGCTCGTAACTTCTCGTTTCTTTAATCGCGTCGTGTAATGCCATGTAATTGTCGAGTTTCGGCAATAAATTGCAATTTGCGAACAACAGATTGTTCCACGATGTAGTAGAAATTATAGGAGTATATCATTACAAAGTTATTACAAAGTCATTACACAGTCGGAATCCTTTAAATCGAATTCACGTGCTGAAATTTTACCATGCTTCCTTATGCGATGAAATAAATGCCATAAGAATTGTAAACTTATAGATAAAACGTGATTAATATAAAAATATTTTATTCTTAAAAGAATTTAGAAGAGTTACTTTTTATCTTTGACGATTTACTTTTTAGTATAACTTTAGTATAGTAAAAAAGGTCAAATATTGAAAGCTGTACATCAATATAACTTTTTAAGTTCAATTGAATTTAAAATAGAGAACTGTCGAATAAATTGACAATAGAGATTCTATTGTCAAAGTTATACTACCATTCGAAAAATTCTATCAATTTGTAAACTCAATTTGTAAAATCAAATACAAAAGCAATCACATTCTGCAAACATTTTTACTCTAAACATTACTTTCGCAAAAGAATGAAAAATGTTTTCGCAACACACGTTCGGCAAAGTTAAACGTATTATAGTACGGCCAATGTAAATTTTAATTGTAAATTGCAAATTGTAAAAATAATTAAAAGCCCGAGAGAATGAAAAGGTTAATTGTTCCAAAATTTCTTTATGAAAATCTCTCTGTGTAAAAATAAATAAAATGCTCATTTGAAACGAAACGTTATAAAATAATTCTTCTCAAATATATTAATTCTTCTTGTTGATATTAATATTAAATAGTAACGATAACAAAAATAAAAAATAACGAAATGATTTTGTATTTTTCCTTATTTCGATGTGGCACTAATAACGAGTAGCAATCTACTTTCTTTCGGTTTGTATAATAATTCTCGTCGTAATTCTTTTGATTGCTCAATAACATTCCACTGATAATGAGTTTTACGGTCCACAAAGTCGGACCAGATAAGAGAAGGGAAAGGGTGGAAAATAGGGGAAGAAACGTCACATAAATACACGAATAAATTAATGATGCGGAAAATGAAGGGGGAAGGCAATGCCTTTGTGCCGGCGACAAATTTCTTATAGCTCTAAATCAATCATTATGTCGAAGATAACATCAGGAAAAAATACTTTCTTGCAATTTTTCTTATCGATATTTGTTATAACAAAACGCCATCTTACGTTTTGTACAATATTATTCCGCAAAAAGAATTTATTTGTTTCTACATTTATGAAAGTAAATCCAAGAGATATTCCACCGAGTTTCTTCTCTCAGATTCTACGAAATATCTCCGCAGCTCCAACAAAATTAAAGTCTCACGACATTAGACTTGAACTGAAGTCTTCTCGGATCAGTTATCTGGAGTATTCTCAAGAGTAGGTACTTTAGACGGTGGAAACTGGATCCTCCTATCTGAACGCGATCTGATATTAGGTACCAACTAAATCGGATCTTAATTAGCTCAATTAAGGCTGGATCACGCTCAAGTGTCAGATTTGAATATAAGTTAGATGTAATGCGACATTATATAGTGACGTAACTATGTAACACAAGCTGAGTAAAATTTCAAGTTTCACTCCTCATTCTGAATCTTGCGAAAGTATTCTATCGCGGTAAGAATAACAGTAGGTATATGTCATATAGACATCGATAGATATGTTTTCGAACTAGCTTCCGATTTCTCGCGCTTTTGCCTCTGCCGTTCGCAATTGAATTCGGAAAATGGTATTTCGCGATAGGCAAACAACGACGCCGCAGATGGAAAAACTTTATTCCATTTGTGTTGGTGAAATATACAGGTACAATACTATCAAAGCTTCATCGGGAATGCCTCTGTCTACTCTCTGCCTTTGTAGAATATTTATCTTCGCAAACAAATCGCCGCAGAGATATTTCGATCTATCCGAATAAGGAAAAGAAGACAATTGAAGCAATAGACTCAAAAAGACTATCTATTAGTTAACAAGTCTTACAATATGTTTTTATAATTAATCTAGCGCTTTTATGGTAAAAATAAATATTTATATAATAAAACGCTGATATGCGGAGAATAAAAGAATTTATTAATATTTAATATAATATTGCTGCACACACGCATAAATTATTCAACATTTGCACGCAATCTTAATTAAATCGATAGTAGAATGCTAATTAAATGAATATTGCAATGAATAAAAACGACGTTACGTAGGTGATCAAAATTTATAAATTTTTATATAAATGCAAATGGATGGCTTACGCAAATGGACTATTTAGATACCGCCTTGAAACTAATCATAATTGCAATATGAAGAATTATGGATTCTGTTTTCACGATTTATACCAATATAAAAGGGCTGCTGCAACGTAAATTTATGTGGAATTATTATCATCTAACGTTTCGCGTTGCAATAAAAATTCTTGCGTTGAATAAAATATGAAGACTATCGCATAATAAAAATATAAAGTATGTAGATTGCATAGAATGTAAATATACAGAATGTTCTGTAATTACTGATGGATTAAATATGATAAAAATAAAGAAAAATTACAAGAAAGTACATAATTTCTTAGTCTCTCTGCTATCTTAATTTTCCGCTTTCTTTAATTGTCTATAGAATTAAAAGAAATTAATATTATCTTTGAGGCATTTAATCTTTAAAACTCCAAAGTCGAGCTAAACTCGACATAAAATTTTTATACCCTTTCTCCTGTATTTTTTTATTAAAAGTATATTTTATGTTTGTGTTATATGATTCAATATCATTCATATTATGTCAATATTTTACTTTACGTACTTTACGTAAAGCAAAATGACGTGTCAAAATGTGTCAAAATAACGATAAATAACGTCAGCTTATTGTTACCTGAGTAAATATTTAACAAATTGAAATTTTTGGCTTCTAAATTTAATATGAAAGGTAATTGCTTTTTTTCCTGTGAAAAGAAGCCTAGAGTTTATTCAGACATGTGCTTCACAAGCGATATCATACGTTATTAAAGTTTAAACAAAATGTAATAAATTCTTTTTTAAATGTGTTAAAGTATTGTGATTATAAAATATTCAATATATTCTTTACTTTTTATAAAAAATGTACCTACCTAAAATTTTTATTGCAGAATCCTTTTATTTTTATTTGAAGCTAGCGGAGTACAATGTTAAATTTGTTACGGAGCGCAATGGGTTAATGAATTAATTCATGATTTTCAGGACAATCAGTGCATGAGGATCAAAATTTTGGGTGACTGTTACTATTGCGTTTCCGGGCTCCCGGTTTCCCGTCCAAATCACGCTTACAACTGTGTAAATATGGGACTGCAAATGATTGATGCCATCAGGTGAGGAGCAAATACAATACTAAATTACATTACTAACGAGCGCGAGCTCGTTAGTTACATGCGTTTTTTTCTCTATCTATTTTTCTAAATTGTTGCCTGAAGCTTAACAGGATAAAAAAAAGAAAATAATTGCTGCATTACTTTACGCGTAAAAGGATTTACAAAAAAAAAAAAAAGGAAGTTTTCTCTCCATAGAAGCACGTAGAACATTGCGATATCATATCAATAACGTCCTTTCTTTTTGCTTCACATTTTTTTCATATTCAATGCGTACAATGGCGCCAATAATTATATTAGATAAAGAGAATATTTCAGACTTTTCATAATTACACTGTTAAGAAAAACTGTATTAAAAATAATATAAAAATGAGAAGTTTTTATGCAGATACCGTGTATGAAATTTCAAATACGAAGTTGAAAATTAAAGGAGTGGTATTTCGAAAATAAAAGTATCGAGCAGTAATATTACTCATCAATACAAAGGAAATAGCCATACGGTCCAAGCTAGGATCTTAGGCAGCTCAATATAATTATTCTCTATATGTATTAATACGCGTATTTTCCAACATATTCAACTGCGTGCCGATTATTTGTCGGACTTAAAACACAGCTATTGTTGGAACATTAGAATTTCCCTCTCCCTTCCCCAATTAAATCGATATCGATTTAATAATTAAAATCACTGTAAAAACTTATTGCGAAAAATATTACCCCAGCCAGGGTTCGAACCTGGAATCTCCCGCATTCCGTTCGGGTGTCTTAACCAATTCGACTACCGGGGCATGTGGTAATATTTATCGCAATAACCGGATAACAATAATTTGAACGTCTTTCTCAGGCGACGTGAATAAACAATATACATATTAAGACCGATAAGATACAAATCAATACAAAGGAAATAGCCATACGGTCCAAGCTAGGATCTTAGGCAGCTCAATATAATTATTCTCTATATGTATTAATACGCGTATTTTCCAACATATTCAACTGGGGACAATTAATTGGGGAAGGGAGAGGGAAATTCTAATGTTCCAACAATAGCTGTGTTTTAAGTCCGACAAATAATCGGCACGCAGTTGAATATGTTGGAAAATACGCGTATTAATACATATAGAGAATAATTATATTGAGCTGCCTAAGATCCTAGCTTGGACCGTATGGCTATTTCCTTTGTATTGATTTGTATCTTATCGGTCTTAATATGTATATAGTAATATTACTATACTCATGTGTTTGTTCATATACAAATGTTCTCATTTTTAATCGAAAATTTGTATTATTACCTTGCGTATTCCAAAAAATCTTAAACGGGCTTTTAATATTCAACGTTGTGTATTAAACTTTATATCAGTGATTAAAATTCATGTTCGTGTATATGAATTTAGCTAATATACAAGTGCAAGAATTTTTATTTCAGATACCCAGTTTGTAAATTTTATTTACCGTGGTATCGCAAATGTGTTGTAAACTTCATATCTTTTTTAACAGTGTACATACAAATTAACTTGCATAGTATATTAATTATTTCAGTATGTCACGATCAATCGAGGAAAATTGTGGGAAACAAATTCTGAATTTTATTCGAAATTCGAAATAAAAATGAAAATAAACAAGCATAGTATTTTTATATAAAATTTACATTATTCTACAATCTACATCTGTAAAATCATTCCTTATAATAGTTGAAAATTTAACGCTCTTGCGCATAATTCTGATTAATCGTCTATTGCGCTTCAATAATCATAGGATTTGTGTGTGCTTTGTCGATGGCATCGTTCCCGCCATCGAAATGGATTTCTCATCGGTGATTAGAGGATTAGAGGATTACAATATTGCATAGTTACACATTGTTACATAGACATTAATTACAGAACAATATGGATCGAAAGACCGGCCAACCGTTGCTTATTATCCTTGATAGTTTTAAGAGCTCTATTCTTAAAAGTTTATCCATTATTTTTCAATGTAACATTTGACATTTTATTACATTCTATTAACGATCTCTCGTGTATCGAGTTAAAAATTACTTCTTTTTCGTAATTCTTTGAATTGGCCTTAAATAGTCTCTATAATTAATCCTAATTGCTATATTAAGTAGAAATTGCTTGATTACATGTCGCGATTGAAAAACTTTTTTAAAACTCAGAATTCACGTAAATTTGTATCTTTCTTGTAATATATTTAGCATTACATTATACATACTTATTTAGTCAACTGATTTTTTTATCTCAAGTTTACACCGAGCCTGTTTCTAAACAAACAGAATCCAAGATTGGATAATTGTTAAGTTTAATGAATGGTGCACAGAGAGAATGTAAGAGCGACAAGTGCCCGTATAATAGCGGCCGGGCAAAAGAGTATTCTCGAATTGAATCTCGTCGCACGTAGGTTTGTCCGCGAGGCCACCGGCTTTAACGTCGACATGAGGATAGGAATTCACACAGGGAACGTACTGTGCGGAGTACTCGGTCTGCGGAAATGGCAATTCGACGTGTGGAGCGACGATGTGACCTTGGCCAATCACATGGAGAGCGGCGGTCTGCCAGGGTAAGACAATTCACCACTCTGCATTGATCCTCACCTCCATCCGCATTGCAATACGTACGATTATACTGTAACACTATATACAGGACAAAGTACCTACTCTACCGCTTTCTGCGGAATATTGAACGTTAGCAAATAATATATTCACAAATGCGTGAATGTTAGTTGAGAATAAGTAAACGTTAGCAAATGCCTAATAATATATTCTCAAATGCGAGAATGTTACTATTTATTTTTTCTTGCACGACTTTGAAGACAAAGATTCTTAGTCGGGGGCTTTATTATTTCGTAAAACACTGATGTATAACAATTTATGACTTTTCGTCTAACTAATTTCTGTTTGCATATATGATGCTCCAGTCTCAAAAAAAAAAACAAAAAAAAACAGACTGCTTTTATCGTTGTAAAATATTAAATATGATTATAAATGCGATTTTAATGTGTCTTATTACGAAGGACATTAATAATCGCTTTCCTTTACAATAAATTATTGTACGTAAACAATTAGAAAATAATTATTTTCTTAATTCTATATTATAAAGGATTTTCTTTTCTCAATTTTAAGGAGGGTTCACATAACAAAGGCCACTCTACTACAACTGGGCGATCGGTTTGAGGTCGAGCCAGGCGACGGAGGATCTCGAGAAAGTTATCTTGCTCAGCATAAAATAGAGACTTTTCTTATCGTGCCGCCCAAGGTAAGTAAAAGCTTGCTAAAGTCCATTATCGCTTAAAATGTTTTCGCAAGAACATTAATATCCGCTCGCGTCGCCTATTCCGATTCTTAATTAATAATTAGAAGTAGTACTGTTTAACTTGTGCTGCTTAATCCTTCACTTTACGGCATCGCCGAAGGGAAAACACAGACGTCCGATCTTATATCCTCATTTTGCTATAGCAGTATACACTTTATCTTCATCGGTGCTAATTAAAGAGATTGAAAGCGAAAATCGAATTAAAGAGCAATTTGTCGTAGCAGTAGCACGTAATTTATATTAGAAAAAAAATAATTGCTTTTTAGATTGCTTCATAGAATGTGTTTTTCACACTGGGGGAAAACAAATATATAATGTTAATGTAATATATTTTGCGACGAAAAAATTGTTAAGAATGTTATAATTTTGTCGTACATCGCAAACAATGTTAAATAATTTATTTAATGTCCGAACATTTTTACAATTCTATAGTTTGTTCACTTTATTATATTGTTAGAATTTTATATTTTATAAAGTGATGTGAAAGCTTAATTTAACTTCTTACAAAAAAAGGAGCTTAGGCAAACGAACAATGGCATCTTTCATGAGAAGGAACAGAAGATCCGCGTTAGTACCATCAATTAATCTACCATAAAGTGATGATAAAGTTCACCCGTAAAGCAGGAAATCCGAGTAAATTGAGCCGCGTCTTATTTCCACATAAACGAAGTTTGGATCGTAATGCTCCGTTTATCGCCTCAATAAATATCTCGACAGAAGCTCGTTAAAAATTTGCTTAAAAGCTCGCTAAATCGCGCTTTTCCTTCCGCGTATTTATTCACGTCTCTTTATTTTTCGAAGATGTTCCTTTCTTCCGAATACGGAAATTATAATTTAATGAAACTTAATTTTCTTCCGCGTAATGAGAACGGAGAATTCCTCATTATAATAACTGAAACGTCTCTTTTATCGTAAAAACATTTATATTATACTTTGTGTAAAGACGCGTGTTTAATATCAGTGACAGTGATTGATGGTTGCTTGAAATTCGTTCGTCATATCTTTCATTAAGACGAATGTTCTCTCAAATATTCTGCAGATACCTAATCCTTTTGTGAAAATGAGAAATTTAATCTCATTTGAGATATTTAAAATAATATTTTCTGACAAGAATTCTAACACACACGTAACACATACACACATATAGTTGCGCGTTAAATAGAGATATTATGCAGCTTTCCATTTACATCAAAACTCAGTTAATTCTCACTTGTGACGTGTCATAACTCAGTTGAATGCACGTTTCCTTTTGATGCTGATGGCAAGTGAGATTCAACTGAATTTTTATTCACAATCGAGACCGTGTCCTTAGACTCACATTAAAAGTGAGATTATGAACATGTATTGTTATGCGATAGCTTTGTCACCAAAATAAGCAATTAATTCCTTTTACTCATTGAACAACTGACGTCTTATCTGAGTATTCTGAGTCTAAAGTATTCACATAACTGAGTGACTCAACTCACTTGAGTGTAAATGGAAAGCGCCTATTATATCTTGATGTCTAGGAAATGTAAATTTGCTGATAATTTTCATTTTCCACAGAAAAATCGAGAGGAAAATGGATGGGAAAACGGTAGAAATCGTATACAGGGACCTGGACCAGTACCATCCAGGTATGTCTATTATATAATTCTGTTTAATTCACTTCTTATCAAATTAACATTTATGCAAAAATGTCAACGTCGCAACGGTAACATTATAATAAAAAATTTTAGCTTAAAGCTTTAGTTGTAATATTATGATTTTTGTAATTAATTAAATAAAAAATTACAATGAAAATAATACAATATATATTTAGAGTATTTTTAAAATATATATTATTCTTTAAAAAATATTTTATCTGTGTCATTTTTTAATATTGCATATTATTATCTCATTAAAAATAATACATTGTATTATTAAGGAACGATTAATTACAATAGATATTATTTAAGAATTTATTAATAACAGTATTAACAAACGATAAATATTTTATAAAAGATCCAGACCTAGTAGCAAAATGACGAAATATGTGGAATGTTGGGGTGCAGACAAGCCTTTCGCTAATATAGCGGAAGCAACCTTAGCGAAGAATATTGGCCTAACAGTAAGCTATTTATTTCTATGAATAGTTGTAACAAAATAATTAAAATGTACTTATTTTATTTGACAGAGCATCGCGATGATCGAATCGAATCTGTTGGCAAACAATTCCAACTGCTTTGATACACAGTGAGTTACACATATGTATAATTACTTTATGTCTATATCATATCAATTAAAAATTTAGAAATTTATTCATTTGACATCACGTTAATATCACGCAATCGAGTTTAGCCACTAATAACTTAATGATTTAATAACAATTATATCACTCTACTTTTTATACCTGATATGTATGTAGTTATTTATTAAAGTTTATTAATTACTTTTTCGAATAAATATAATTTTAAAGCGACAAACAAAAATCACGCTCGTATTAAATCAAGTATGTAATTTACAATATAGAAATGTTTTCGGTTTTTATGTACAATGTTAGACACTGGTGCGGCGGAAGTGAAGGACTTTCGACTTTTACTTATTGGTTCAAAGACAAAAGTCACGAACAGTTGTATCGAGAGCAAAGGGATGAGCAATATCTTTGGTATGTTGTGGCCTCCAATGTGGTTTACACAATGATGTTCTGCATTCAAATCATCTATCTACCAAGGTGAATTACAATTTAATCGAATATTTGATATTTGAACCAGTTTTCATTCTCTCTCTTCACTCTATTACTCTAATAGCTTAATGTTAAGTTTTGTAAAATTAATATCTAAATATTTTTACAAAATAAAATTATTATTAGTTATGTGACTTATCTTTTTAATATATAAAAAATAAAACAAATATATTGTTATTATAGTATTTATCTAATTAGGTAACTTCTTTTTACTTATATAATTCAATTCAATTAATGAAATGTTTTAGCAAAATAAAATTTATTAAATTATCAATCTCTTTAACTATTAAACTCATTGAATATAATGATACATAAACAAATGAAAGGAATATTTATGCTTAATAATTTAAAAATCAATTTTGTCTTTTATTTCCACAGAAGCATAATAGTTTACGGTTGCTTCGCAGCTGGTTTAGCATCCCTAATTATAATTGCCGCGATTTCTTGGCTCAGTGGAAAAGCTGACTCTGAAATTACTGAAGAAACGAATCAAATCGCGCTCAGTCGCGGTATCAGAATAACTGTGTATTTGATAACGGCACTATTAGCGATCGCATCATCAGTCATTAGTCTGATCGAAGTTGATCTCATTGCCGGACCCGATATTATACCAGTGCGTATGTCTTTAAAATTATATCATAGATTATTTCACATGTTATTTTATAAGAAAAGATATAGGACAACATTCAGCAAATGCTTTTATATGCTTAAATAAATCTTTTTTTTATTGCACTTAAAATCTATAAGTATTAGCATTAAGTCTAGAAATCTGATTAATATTAATATTAAAGACTTATTGTTAGAGATGTACAATGTGTATTTAATAAATTAATCTAATTATTTTTACAATACAGTGAAAAGACAAAGAAATATTTAACCATTTCACATGTCACATTTACGATAAACTAAATTTATTCGACAGTTATTCAGGTCTTCTAAAAAAATATGTTCGTATTGTTTTACAAGATTTTAAACAATTCTTTTTATATTATTTACTAACTAAAAGTTTTAAAAATCATTATCATCATTCTTTTTATTAACATAAAATTCCGTTAAATTGGATGTCACATGTTTATTACATTCGCTCTTAATAATTAATATTTCCAGGTGTATATATATTCCCCAGTGATAGCATTAGTAGTTGGTTGGACACACTTGAGGGTCGATTTTTTGCTGAAGCTAGGCGTAATGCTTCTATCCGTTGCTATAATACTCGTGATCTTCTCTCAAGCACCGGTAATCCATCTGTATTACGACAGCCCTGACGCTAAGTGAGTGAGGCGCTCTGGAAATTCGAGCAATGCATGTTATAAATCGCAAGCACTCTGAAAAGTCTCGCGATGTTATGCGAGCCACATTTTCGCAGGTTTTACGGCGTCCATTACATGATGCAAGTGGGATATTTACTGGTTCTCGTCAGTCTGATACTCCACATTCTCGACAGACAAGTGGAATATACATCCAGGATGGATATTCTATGGAAGAGCAAGCTGATGGTCGAGCAGGACGAGGTGGAAACCATGAGAGGCATCAACAAGATTCTCTTGGAGAACATTCTTCCAGCGCATGTGGCTGATCACTTTTTAGCTACAAGAGCTATGCAGGTCAGCTCTTAAAACTTTGATGTTCGGAGTTATTTCCATCGAGTATATTCAATGAATTAATTTATTAAAAAGTGATTATTTTGATGAATCTAATTTATATACCGTAATTATCGAAATTTGTACTTTTCAATGTACGTAACCGATACATGATTAATTGATGAACATTTAAACTCTGATTATATGTTATTCGAATATTAATTATACTTATTATAGCTTTTGTAATATGCTAATTTGAAATAATCTTGTACAACTAAAAAACACAATCAAATATTGCAATTTTTTTCAATATTCGTTTTTAACACTTTATATATATATCTTTTTCATTAAATAATGCTTTTGCCGAATTATAATTATTAACAAGCATAGAGATTCATAATTATTAATCATATTTCTCAATTTAATTTCAGCAGAAAATAATTCTCTTAAACAAATGATTTAATACATGTATACAATTATTTATTGTCTGATTTCAACTTTATTTCTACTTTATCTTTACGTTTCTTTTTCTTATTAGTGGATCAATATATTCAAATCATTCTTTTTTTATCCTTCTCATATAATTAACATTTTTATTGATGTTTTTTTAAATTAACTTTTTCTGAATTCTAATTATAATTTTAAAAAAAATTAGTTTTTTGCATCCTTGTAACTTTTGGATAGATTATAATTTTTTAAAAGCGAACGATCAAATAATAGTCCATTTATTTGTAATAAGATTTAAAAAAAAAGCTTTTTTAAATTGCTTTGGTATATCAAGGAAAAAGTACTTAAAAAACGAAAAAACATGAAAGCGCTTCAAAGGTCTCGATGATATTTGACGTCACAACTTTTTATCTCTTGCAATTATTTATTTCATTTTTCTTTTCTTCTATTTCAATTAAGGTTACAAGTACAAGATTTGATATCAATATACCAAGATATATCAATATAGGAGATTGCAGAAAGTTATTTCAAAAAATAAAATAAATTTGAAGTATTGTTTTATTGCGTTTTTCACAGTGTTTGTTCCAACTTGACTTGTTTTTGTCTACATTTTTTATTGCATGATAGTACATTGCGTAGTTTATATTTATAGAGATTATATTTATACAGTTTAGTTTTAGTATTTTTCTTTTTTATTTTTTTAGAACAAGCTTTTATAGATGTCAGAAAACAAGAATATTGGAACCATAAATAATATAGGATTTAATAACAACTGTATTATTAAAAAATTTTTATTTGATACTCGCATCGTTGCACATGCATTGTCCACTAACTTTAATCCACGCAAGGACTGTATGTTCAGTTTGTTTTTAAATACACTTATTTAAACACTTTCAGATATTATTTTATGTAGAGTAAAAAGAACACAATTTATAGCTCTTTCTAAAAAATTTTTTTTAAATTAATATTTTGATCATTTTCAAGAGCGAGCCTTCCTTCTTAATAATACAAACGTATAATTATGTCGAAGTAAAAGATAATCATTGTCTTCTAATTAACAGGAGCTCTATCACGAGAGATATAGCAGCATCGCTGTAATGTTCGCGTCGATTCCGAATTACAAGGAATTTTATGACGAAACCGACATAAACAAGCAAGGTCTCGAGTGTCTGCGTCTACTTAACGAAATCATTTGCGACTTCGACAAGCTCTTGCTCAAGCCAAAGTTCTCGGGGATCGAAAAGATCAAGACGATAGGTAGTACTTACATGTTGGCGTCCGGCCTGAGCCCAGGAAAGGAGGATGTTGATAGCAAGGTAAGATCATAAAATTAATTCTGGAGTCGAAATTTCGTAACTTCTGATTTCTTGACCAATCTCTGTTCTGTTTATAAAGAAATTTCGCAATATACTCAATGTATTCTTTATTCATCTTAATCTAATTTTGGAAAGCCAGTTGAATAAATATATGTAATCTTGCATAAAATAATCTCATTTCTCAAGGTAAATAAATATGTGTGTATCGTGCGCGAAAGTTTTTTATTCTAATGAAAAAAATTGTCAAAGCAAAATATCATTTATTATATCTTTTATGTAGGACCTACTCAAGCAACGAGATCATAATGTAATTGTACTCGTCGAGTTTGCCATCGCGCTTATGACCATTCTGGATCAGATCAACAGGGATTCTTTCCAGAGATTCAAATTGAGAATAGGTAAGACACTTGTCATTAATTTATTATTAAATTAATTCTTTTTACAAAATATTATTTTATACATATACCTACGAGTATTTAAACATTTTAAATAAGAATAGAGGTATTTTAAATAATAAACAATCGCGTAATAAATTATGTATTAATTCTTGTCAATTGTTTAGCTGTGTAAAATAAATAAATGATCAAATACTTGTTAATCGCAGGCTTAAATCACGGTCCGGTGATAGCGGGCGTTGTAGGTGCGCAGAAGCCGCAATATGACATTTGGGGAAATACGGTGAACGTGGCTTCCAGGATGGACAGTTGCGGTGAGATGGGCAAGCTCCAAGTCACCGAGGACACTGCCAAGATCCTCATCGACGCCGGATATGAGCTCGTTTGTCGAGGGCCGACATATGTGAAGGGCAAGGGAACGCTCACCACGTATTTCGTGAAGACACCTTTTGACGATAAGGGGGACAGCTATTAACAATGAATCGAAAAGGTTTAGATAATCAAACTTTATCTTGTGATCGAGAAATATTTTTTTCCATGACATTATCAATTCTGATGACAAAAAAGCGAAACGCGAAACGTTGCAGAAAACAGAATTTCGCTAAAGTCGTCTAAAAAGACTGAAAAAACAAGTGATTTCAGAATTTTAACGATTGATCTATCTGTTGTAAAATATTTGTGGATGTTTACTCATTTAAACTCGTAAATAAGATCTTAACTTCGCGAGAAGAAATGACACGAAAGAAGTTACATCTTTCTTAAATTTATCATATAAAAATATTGAAATATTTGCAATGTAATAATTTTATTCTTTGCTGTTTTTTATGCATTAAAGGTTGAATAATCGACACGTGTGCGATAAGAATGTGAATGTTTATAGGATTAGTAATTTCTTGATGTTTGTTTTTTGCATTTAAAGGAAAGCGAGAAAGTGACATAAGTAATTATCATTTTTAAGAATTAGAAGATTTACGTATCAAAGATAAGGCAGACGACGATTTTACACACATTTTTTTTAAAAGATACCACAGAATCGTTGCGGAAAAATTTGAAACACCGACTCAATCCAACTTTTAACTTATGACAAGTAATAATATAAGTATCGTTACAACGTACCTGTTCAAGTAGATTACCTGTATGTATACATATACCTTTCTTCATAACATCTTGGAATATGTGTTGTGACACATTCAGCTTCTATAGCTCATGGATTTCTCATGAGTAAGTAAATAAGTACAGTAGTTTTTCTCTTTGCTTTCTGTGTTCTATATCCTGCAGTCGCCCATTATGGGAGCTGTCGCTGTTGCGCTCTACGCAAATTACGAATTAAAAATCCGTTTATGCGGGATATAAGGGGTTGAATCCGGGAAATCCGCCAATTATAAGTCCGCTCTCACATCTCGGACATCCCATATACATAAACATAGACATAGACATGTCGTAAATTCTGTTCCTAAGAAAAATGAATTTATTTCATAACTAGAATAAAAGCAACATGAAATGTATACTTATTTTATTGATTTGACCAATCATAATAATTTTAGTTATCAAATAAATTTATTTTTCTTAGGAACAGAATTTGTAGCACAACTATGTACACACACCGGCAAGAATGCCTGGCCATTTGATATAGAACGTCACAGATGTCAAATGTCCAGGCATTCCTGCCGGTGACCTTACATATATACATACTTGTATATGATTAATTCTTTTCGAGAGTTACGACAAATGAATTTCGACGGATAATCTCCGATCATCAAGAGAAACAACGAGAACGTCTCAATCAATCTCGATACCTAAATATATATATATACATATAGCAATGTACGATATATGCTTTATACGGCCGGCATTTATTGTCTTTCTTCACAGTTCGAAAATATTGCGAACATGGCTATGTGAGTAAAAGTACGAAGTATGGTGAAGTTATTCATCCCGATTGTCATCATCTCTTAGAGTATAAGGCACATAAGTTCCGTTCTACAGAATGTTAATAAATGTTAATTTTTGCAACATAATTTATAAATAATCAGATTGCAGTTCTTAATTAAATATCTAAGTTTGTATAAACTAAATAAAGAACTATGTGATTTCTTTTAAACACGAAGTATGTGTTTCTTTTCTTCAACAAGAATTTAATTTGTATGCGGTATAATTGCAATTAATTGAATTAAGTAATATACGAAACTTTTGAATTCTTTGACGTCAATAAAGTTTCTACAAAAATAAAGAAAGAAAGAAAGATGTAAGAAAAAACAAAAGGACAATAAGATTGAAAAATGATGAATTATTCTAACATCAGATATATCGAAACAATGAGATTACGTAAAAGTAGAATGTTTTTACAGCATCGTAGTTTATGGTTCACGCGTAGCACGAGCCTTGGTTCTGCAAGCACCATTCAGGTTGCAAGCTGTCCGAGTAGACTTTTCGTTCGACGAGTCTCTCGCGATGTCTCAACATTCTCTGTTCAGCGTGGTGCCACTTGGAATCCGGTTCGCTCCACAATCTTTCAGCCATCGCAGCCGATCTTGGCCACAATCTCGAATCGATATTAGCGCTGTCCGCTTGTTCGGTCCAAAGCGCTGCTTCTCCACCTATTAAAAAAAAACGTAGCAAATTAGATGATCAATCAAATTGTAATTATTTAGTATATCAATGTATAAACTGAATGTTAATGAATGTATAAAGTCCAACAAATCTGTAATTTATATTTTTCTGTCAAATTTGTTTTAACTAACATGTCTTATCTTAATATCTTTAAGCATTCCTTTTTTGGACGTATTGAAAGAACATAAATAATTTTTAATTGCGTAATAATAATTTTAATGAGATCTTTATTTTCCTAAATTTTGCTCTTCGAGAAGGAGATCAAAATGTTCATCGGATAAATGGTTTCTTTTTTCTATGGTCCTTTTCTACAACTTATAAGTATATAATTTTGCTTCTGAATGCCGAAATAATTGTGCATAATTTATATCAAAAATAAACTTTATCAATTTTTGGGCAAATATCATTTAGAAATTTTATTCTAACAAAATCACTACATTATGGCGCATCATCTTAATGCAATTATTGTAAAACTTCTCTCTATTTCATGATGCAATTATTATACAATATTTGTGCAATTTTCCTATCAGGGAAAGTACTAATAAAATTTTAATAGAGAATTACCTAGAATAAGATGCTTTTTATTCCCGTATCCTTGTTGCTTGATCATCTCTAACGGAGAATTGTCGTAAATCTTTTGCCAACCCTTGTACGGCGAGCACCAATTGTTGCCCTCGCCTACCCAAGCTCCGAATCTATATACGAGAAGAGGGAAAAGAACATAATTCATATTTATTTCTAACATAAGAATAAAGATTTAATATATGTTCATAAAATATATTTAGCGCAACTAATAATCATTAATGCTAATTTTTTGTCTACAAACAGTCAAATACTTATTAATACTACACATTACGGTTTATGGTAAAATAGATAAATATGCAACGCTATATTTCATAATGTTTTCTCACCCACAGTCAAGGTACAAAGCATCGTAATTTGAGAAAATAATCTTGAAGTTGTTTCGCAACAGCCTGCCGATAGTTGGGTCGTAGCCGGTCGTCCAAACCTGAATGATATATTTCGCAGGATCCAGATGTTTAATGTTCTCCTCGCTCGTCAATCCGCTGGTCCACAGGACAGCCGGAATATCCTTGCCGCCGTTGGCAATCTTCAGCTTCTCCAGAGCTCTCTCCTGGAAGTAATCCCACAATAGGTAGAAGCTGCTTTCGCTAAGATTCCATCCTCTCTTCAGCATCCAATCGGTGATAATGACTTGAGATCTCCAGCAGTTGACGTTTACTTCGTCACCGCCCATATGAAAGATGTCCGGCTGCTGGAAATCTTCCACCATATCCTTATAAATTCCCTCAAGGACCTCGTACATTCTTTCGCTGGTGGGATTCAGCTGACCGCATGGCGGCTCTACGCAATAGTCCTTCCAGGGCTCGGCTTTGAAACAAACTGTCGCGTTGTCGCCAACCTATTATGTTAATACACTTTTAATAAGAATGTCTCTCATAATGACTTTTATTCAAAATAAAAGCAAACTATACATTAGATCATGTTACATATGTATATCATAAGTCACATTTACTCACTCTCTGACAACGAATTAGTTACACCGAGAAAAAAATATTTAGATCCAAAAAATATTTATTTGGTGGCTCCTAAAAGCTTATTTACTTAATATAATACACATATTTATTTAGAATTAGATGAAATATCTAATTCTAAAATATTTTATCTAATTCTAAATAAATATTGTATTATATTAAGTAAATAAGCTACTGTTAGAAACCACCTTAAATAATTCGAATAATTTTTTTTATTCAAATATTTATTTTCTCAGTGTATTACTCACCCACTGCCAGCCTTCGCCAACGTGCGCGGGTGCATCAAACTCTGGCAGAACTCTAACACCGCGAACTAAGGCGTAATCGATGATCTCCCTGATCGTCTCGGAGGTATAGATCTTGGTAGGCGTGTAACTACCGTACTTGACAAAATCGGGCCATGTTTTACTGACGTAGGGAAAGCTGTGGGAATCGGTAATATGCCAGTGGAATGTGTTCAGCTTGGACATGGCCATACCGTCGATTGTCCGCAGAATCGTCTCCTTGTCGACATAGTTTCGGCTAGTATCCAAAAGGATTCCGCGATAGGGATACCTCGGACCGTCTATGATGTATATCTCGTTGGCTATTCGAACTTGATTGCGCAAGTCGTCGAAGACCATTAGTTGGCTGAGAGTCTCCAATGCGTGTCGAGCCCCGAAGTACGTGTTCGCCGTAACATAGGCTTCCACCTAGAAATTATTTTAATAAACTTTAATAAACTGCGAATGTATACTAAAAGTAAATCTCGGCGTGCAATTTTAATCTTTCAGATGTTTCTTTCAACGCCATTTAGATTTTTGTGTTATTTACAATTTATTCTCTATCACCACAAATAGTACAAGAGAAAGATAGAAAGAAAAATAATGATAAAAAATTTAGAGAATAATAAAAGAGATAAAGAATAAAACCCACTATCGGAAAACATTCCAGGTAGAACATAAAACTCATAATAATGACATCATGATGACGTTATCATGACTTTATTTATCACTTAAAAGTTATGTTGACAAAAATGACACAAAAGTAACTTGTAGATGACGGGGGAAACCTGCTTTAGAACGCTTCAAAAAGCATAATTTTTGCGATTTTTTTTCTCGGCTCCAATAAAACGAATCTTTTCTAAACTTCTGAGGTGTTTTAGTACACATTTTGACATTAACAAAAAAATTTTTTTATACAAAAATATTGATCTTTAATATAAAATATTTAGCGATATTTACAACGCCTTTTCATCCTCGTACACTCTAGCGTGCGTAATTTGTGTCTGTAACAAAAAAACAATAACATTTCTTAATTTTCATGTAATTATCTTCTACATGAACCTAAAAAACTTTTTAAATATCGAAAATTAAACGAATTGTGAGACTTTGAAAAAAAAGTTTTTGAAAATTAAGAAATGTTTTTGTTTTTTTGTTACGGACACAAATTACGCACGCTAGAGTCTACGAGGATGAAAAAAGGCGTTGTAAATATCGCTAAACATTTCATATTAAAGATCAATATTTTTGTATAAAAAAATTTTTATTGTTAATGTCAAAATGTGTGCTAAAACACCTCAGAAGTTTAGAAAAGATTTGTTTTATTGGAGTCGAGAAAAATTATCGCAAAAATTATGTTTTTTGAAGCGTTCTAAAGCAGGTTCCCCCCTTAATGTATCTCGAGATAAAAGAGATTTTTATTTTTTGGATATTCGACAATAATGTGATCTCGAGATAAAAGAGATTAATGTATCCGAGATAAGAGATTTTTATTTTTTAGATATTCGACACATCCATAAAATTTTGATGTAAATGTCTTAGCATTTCTTATTTATCTTAAGTCTTTTATTCTATGATAAAAGAGAGACAGTTCTATTCTCGAGATGTTTATATAAATACCACCTCGAATAACTTGAAGTTCACAGGCACCAGTCATCAACTTAATAAGAATCCAAATGCAAATTTATTCAACATCGTGCTTCTTAATTGCTCCTTTAACTTTCTTTTCTACAGCTTACCTGTCCATCGACCGTAGCAACTTGGAGAGTATAGCTCTCGTCCGTTTCCAAGGTCAGCTTGGCATTGTCGAGATTGAGTCCTTCATTAAAACGTATCACCAACCCGGTCCCACCAGCGTTCAAAGATACGGGACCACTGAGCTTCTTCGCGTTCTCTTTCATACGAATCACGTTCCTCTGAAGCAGATTGCCTACCACCGTTTGAGTGGAAATTCCGGCGAGCGCAATGTTCTCAGGATTAAGCTGTACCACGGTCTTGCCGATGGACATGTGCCCCGTCGGCTTTGGCCACAGGGTACCCCCTTGACCGCATGACAATTGGCATACGCTAAGAGCGACCGGGTTGGCGTCCTGTTCTGTGATCAATACCTTCTTGCACAGGCCGCCATCGCACTTGTAGTGCCAAGGAGAACTGCGATGTGAAGGAGAGATTGGCAATTTTTATCGGATGCTTATCGAAAAAAATCTTAATTCCATCTTAACTTAATTGTAAATATACGCATATTCCTATCTTCAATCTTTAATTAAAGTGTCTTGCATGTCTTTTTATTGGCATGATTAATCGAATGTTGATACGGAAAAAATTAAATTAAATATATTAAATATATCTTAAGGCGACATAAGTTATTTGCAATTCATAAAAAAATTCTATTATTATGATATTTATTATTTAGAGCTTACAAAAAATACATTAATTATAATTCCACTATTGTAGAATTGATAAAAATTATTTAATCTTTTTTTATTTTTGCCAATAGGTAATCAGCTGAGCAACATATATGTAGCATGTAATTATAGAATATAATCAATCATCTCTTTAATTCATCGCGCTCTTTATTTTATTTATTCTATCTTATTGACACATCCCTCCATTCCTCCAATCTATACATATGTACGTAATAAAACGTAGATTATATGTAGTGCGTATTTAAATCCCGTTGTAAGATTCTAATGTAGGTCTTTAAACCGCTAAATGTGATAAAACGTTAAGGTTGGTCATACGTTCTTATTCGATATTCGTCAAACAAAACTCAAACCGATATCCATACGAAAGAATTGTAATGTAACGGTGCTGTATATTTTAATCATTTTTTAATCAACTTGTGAAGAACAACTATTGCAGTCTTCAAAAAATAGTATTATTTATATTTAATAATAATACAAAAATATTTTTATTTTTATTTTTAAAAGCGACGTAAAATAATTTCTGTTTATTATATTATGATGGAATCCCGAAGTTCCAGGATTCCATATAGGATCAAACTTCGAAAAATAATCCTTTATCTGTAAAGAGAATCAGAAATGTTAAGAATTGCATATCGCAAACCTAAGCTCTTTTATATAAATAATGTCAGCATATAAATTTTTTTTAGATTTTTTCACCATAAAAGTAACATTAAAAAATCTTAAACTTTGTTATAAATATTCTCAAAGACTAACCAATAAAAAATCTAAAAAATTTCACACGACATTATTTATAAAAGAGCTTATGTTTTAAATTTTATGCAATTCTTAACATTTTTTCTTCTCCTTACAACCTACTTAAGCAAATACAGTAAATCATATTTTATCATGTCGACAATAAAGAAAAAATTCTTTCATTCAAGGAACGTGAAATTATTTTACATTATGAATTTACAATATCTTGACACGATTTCATTTCAGAGAGGACAAAAATAATTCTTATCGTTAAGAAAAGAAACCGCATGATTATCTTATTACTGCTCACCGTTACGACGATACCGTCGTGAAAGGATTTCTAAATAGGCGTTTACGATATTTCTGTATTCAAACCCGAGAAGTGCGAGAAAGCAATAATTTTCCGAATGTCTTTGAACTTCAGGAAGACATCGCGTCGGAGCGATCGATGCGGTCTATTTCTCAATGAATCCACCCACTTGTTGCTTTCACCAGGTGAATTACCTTTCTATTTAAAACTAACATTCACGCGATCTCGGATAGTGCTATTACTTGACCGCTTTAAAATGTACATATATGTACTTGTTCCAGCACGTGAAAGAATAAATAATGACGATTAGAGAATGTAACGAGACAAGAGCGCTTGAAAATCGATAGAAAATTTACCGAAAGACTTTGGTATTTAAATTTCAATTAGCCAAAATTTAGCCAAATAATACCAAAATCTATCCATCAAAATTATACCGGTTTTACCAAAATGTAAAAATAATTTCTGTAACATATTTGTACGTAAAAATAGCGAAATTACAATCGACAAGCTGTATTTTCCTGTATTTAACATTAAATTCAGGACCAATCTCTCGGCTTAGTACTCACGTGTACTCCTCGGCTTGATTGGCGCCGTATTGGAGCGCGAGGACGACGATCAGTAGTGCGAGCATGCCGCTTAAAGTGATCGCCAGGGCTACTGATTGTCGAACGCTCGATTGTCGTCCGTAGAATGATTTTATCCTTCGCCCAGAGATCGCATTCATGCTGTGGTTGCGAAGTAGAGGGGAAAAGCCGAGTGGGGCAAAACCGCGATATATGTATATGTCTTTAATGTGCGAAAAATGGCACGCGCGTGGAGCGCAAATTATTTCGCTGCATATCATAGTGTAGGATTATTAATATGAAAATTAAAATAATATTTTTACATAGACATAGATAAATCGCAAAATGTCAATTTCTATACCAATGTAGATTAACTTTTGCTTTTTATCTTTTTCTAGTTTTAAGAATTAGAAAAAGATAAAAGAAGATAAAGGGAAGTTAAACCGAGATTAAAGTTAATCTGCATTGGTAGAAATGGACATTAAAAATATTGTGCCGCTTGATCGCAGATCTAACAAAGTCTCGCTTCTCGTAACGTCGATCTTCCGTCATTTTTAAAATTATATAATTATTCTTAGCACAATAAATAATATTCTGTATTTTTATACGCATCGACATTTATCCATGTGTGCATCTAAAATTAAATCCCTCTTTCCTCAGCTTACCAAATTACTGCATTATTCAGCGGTAATATGATACACGTAACACGTGACATACGTAATTGAAAGTCGTAATTAAATATTCACTCAGCTGTTCATCATTGACATAATATTTGTGCGAGACAGATGTCCGCGATGATTCCGTCGACTGCACCTTCAAAATTATACCATTTGGAACTACGCGAATGCAGCAGAGTTGCGGTTGTTGAATACTTTTAACACAGTTGTACTCGGGTGATATTCGTGTTGTTACAGCCATTATAAAGCTATTTATAAACGCACCTGTTTCACGACTAACCATGCGAGTCGCACTTGACATCGACTGATAATTATTATCATCATATCTTAGTAGTCAACGAAGAATTCTTGATTACACCCTTTCCCTTCCTTTTTAAATTCTGTGACAATTGATCTCTAAAGGTCAGTCGTTTTTCAATAGTCGTTTAAACTAAAGTTTAGCTAAACTCCTCTTCTTTTTCTAAAAGAAATAGAAAGAGACGAAGAGTGAGTTAAGCTAAGATTAAAATTAAGTGACTATTGAAAAAACTGGCCCTAAATGATTTTAATTTCTTAGGCCAACCATGTTGATTAAACAATTTATGATATTTATGATATGCATTTTTGCAAATTAGTTGCAGCAACTTCTCAATTAGTGCATTGATTGTAAAATAATTTCATGTACACAATGTAAGCGTAACATACAAGTGTTTTAACACAAACAGCGTCACGCTATTCAATAAAATTTGCACAAGTGTTGGTTTAATTAGTATAAGTTAGCTAAACCAAAAAAATACTGCAAAATATAAAAATTTCGATTTCTCTCTTGTAAGTTTATCCAAATTTTAGAAACTTGCATACATATACACTTATAATCAATATACAAGGAAATGATATTAAATGTTATGCATATTATAGGTAATATATTTTTTAATAAATATAGAAGTTATTGAAAACGTACATTACATATCATGTGGCAGCGTTCGCAAAGAAACATTTGTTTGTCAAAATCTGGTCCTTAATACTTTTTATCCTACTCGTCGCCGCGAATCGCTCTGTACTTGGCCAGTTCATTCGGAAAAACTCGATTTAACTCCACCAGCATGTTCGCCTTGAATTTTCTATAGGCATCGATTTTCCCTTTCACCTGTTCATTCTTCGTCAGAGCTTTCTCTATACAGTCTTTGGTATATAACTGAGGATTTCTCCCTTGGTCGATATAACTGAAACAAGTATTTAATAATAATAATAATTTTGTTAACTGAATATGCATCGATTATAACATCAGTGTTATCAGACTTACTCGAATACCTCCAGTGGCACATGGACGTCTTGTACCTGAGACTTTAGCTTGTCAATTTCCTGTAGGCCATTGACTAAGCCTTGACTGTAAAGAAAATAATCTATCAATTTTTCTGATGTACTTTTAATAAGTTTCACATTTCTCAGGTAATATGAACTACAATTTACACAAATACGAAGAGCTGTGCGGACCGTAATTTATAGCAAAGAAAATAATAAATCAACATTGTACTTCCAAAAATGTACTTTTCTTAACAAAACATATTAAAAATCTCTTAATCTCTCTAATTACTATCGGATCTCAAAAGCGTTCTTCTAACAAGTACATGCAACAGTTTATTATTGCACAATTGTGACACAAAGTATGATGCTCGTTGTCGTACAATCTCGCTGCGTTGAGGTTAACTTATAAAGATAATGTCCTTATGTACATATGCAATTGTATGCACGTTGCACGAATACTCACATCTTCTGATTCAAGACGTTTTGCCCCTGGGGTTGAAAGTCGCTCACTATAATACGTATTTGCCGTACGTTCTCGATAAAGAGCTCCAATTGAGCCTCCAAGTTCTCCAAGGCGGACGCCATTTTTGTTTACAATTTTACAATCGCTTCCGACCGTGGCTGCGTTCCAAAACCTTACTCGAGCAACTCCTAAGCACGAACCAATAACATTAAAGAATTACTAAGCGCTTAAAAAGATAATAAATAAAATATATATATTGTTTAAGGATGTTTGGGCATTACGACTAAAATGATGAAAACTTTTTGATTCCAAATTAATTCTATAGATTTTATTATTAAAAAAATTCAGTCAAAGTTTCAGGCTGTTTTAGGAATTAAGCTTGTTGTTGAGAAATTAAATAATAAAATCACATGTAGTCTAATATAAGAGCAAATGAGGAAAAATTATTATATCTCAGTGAAAAATGAAGAAAAAAATATGAAATTTTGCAAGCAGAACGAGTAAGACATTACACCAATTTTTAGCTTCATTAAGAGAGATTGTTTTTTTTTTATTTAATAATGTTTCCGAAAAATTTCTCGGTTTGGTTAGGTTAGCCGAAAAGTACGCTCAATACGTACTTAAATACGCTCAATTACAGATGAGGAGACAATGAGATACACGCACACTATCGAAAATGCCACGTAATGTTGTCAAATTCAAAAAGTGATTTAACTTTAGAAATTGATTGTATTCATTATTCTAACGGAGAAGACGTGCAATATATTTCATACTCTAAACTCGATAATTAACAAAAGTACCACATATTGACATCATTTCTAAAAAGTAAAGGTTTAGTTTCAAAATCGTGTAACTTGATCAAAAAAATCGTAGAAAAATTTGAAAAAAGCGTTTTGTAGGTAAATAAAATGTTGCAGTTTATGAAACTTGAGTTTACAGTGTTCATACGCAATTTTTCGAGAGAAATTTTTTTTTCGAGCTGCAGAGGGTTAAAAATACATAAATTTGAGAAATAAAGCAATGTGTTCTTTTTTAAAGCACAGAACAAGGAAGATAAACAAAAAAAAATCATCGATAGTGAGTTAAAGTTCAAACTTCAAGCTTTATTAATTTTTTGTATACGATGATTTTTCGCTGAGTTTCAGCGGTTTGAAAGTTATAGCCTAATTTTTAGAGTATGAAAAGTGTTCCCTCTTTTTTGTTGAGTAGTGTGTATATATATTATATATATTTATGTTTTTTATATAAAAAATATTTGTCCCGGACAACAATCGAAGATCATGATGACAATCCGTATTTTATATCGCTTTTAGTGATTATTAAAACCAAAAAAAGTGTTCGGCATATTTTATACTTAAATGTGCTGAATCAATTATAATTGCGTGTTATGGATGTATCGATCTTTTTATTTCAACGTATACCGTATACGTATACCGTTTTACATCTAAAGCCCATATCAGACTAGCGGCTCGCGGCCGCGACTGCGATTGCGATTTCGTCTCTTGACCAATGAGAAATGCCCGAATTGCCAGCAGCTTCTTTCTCATTGGTCTAGAGACGAAATCGCAATCGCAGTCGCGGCCGTGAGCCGCTAGTCTGATATGGGCTTTACCCGACCGCGGTCTTATTATACCGTTGGGTAAGATGTAAAACGTGCAAACTACAATTTGATTATAATTTATTAAATATAAAAAATTGGATATAATAAATTATTTAAACAAATAAAGTCACGTATAAATCTTTATTTTAAATTTATAGCACAACTTTTTACATTATTTATAATTATTTTATACAATTATAAAAAATAGATTTAAATAAAGTGTGCTTGAAATTAAAACAAATATTATTTAATTGTTCTTTTAATACGTGCACGCAACATCTTTTTGGAGATTATTTTCTCCTGGTACCTCTTACTTTTTTTAATAATTTATAATTTTTACCTATAAATGGAACTAGAGAATCAATTAAGAAAAATTATGGATCTTGTAGGATGTTACGGGAACGGGGACAGAAAATCAGTTAGATGTGTAATATAATGTATTTTTTCAAAACACAGTACGCGTGACTACGCGTGCACGAGATGTGCTAGTCACAGAAACGCTTTATATCGTATTGTTTTATTTAGGACCAAAATTTTTCTTTTTTACCGATTAAAAAGTTAGAGAGGGTCCCATAAGAATTTTAAAAATTGCCAAATTAACGGACACCCTAATACACACATATTGTATATACATATATTATATATTTACAATTTATAGTTAATTTCTATTCACCATTTATTTAACATTTCTATTCTTTCCTCTTTAATGTAATTATAAAAAATAAAAAAATTTAACGCAAAATGATGTGCGCTACTCTAAAATGAGCCGAAGATCGAATCGATCCGAGTTCAAATTATTGGTTCTTATTCGATTGCAACCTGGTCCTCCAGGTTGAGGGTTGCGCGTGGGCTATTTTACGAGTAAAACCGATTGTTGAGAAAAGTTTTTTTTCGTTTTTTTTTTATCTGCAAAGTATATAAGAAATGGCGGAATACAAGCCCATACCGCCTTAGTCATTTGAATACGTCATCAATTACTTTTAAAATCCTTAAAATGGATTATATTAATCCATGAAAGACCGAACCGGGATCGAACTACCTTTCAGTAATCTACTTACTAATCACTCGCGCCACGTAGTCCACGCGTCAGTCCATGAAAGTTTATTGTCTTAAGAATGGAGCGCGATCACAAGCTGGTTTCGGGAGTTCTCCAGGACTTAATTCGCCACACTCCGGCGGTCCGCGAGACCGTTCGACTTTGTCGCGTTGTCATTTTCATTCTAATAAATATTTTTAAGCTTGTAATGTAGAAATTTTAAATACAGAGTATGAATAAGATGTTTATTATGATAATAACAGGTAAAGAAAATGATTTGAGTTTTAGCTGAAATTATTATAAGGGAACTAGAAAATTATGTTATTACATGAAAACTAGAAAATCGAAACGTTTGGCTGGACCGGAGTGTACGAGCTAGCTGGATTTAATAATCGCCTACTATAATTTGTCATATGTCTATCGCATTTACGATACTATATCTATAATTTTTTGGCTTTCTGGATCTTTTGTGAGATCTAACGGAGGATTCCTTATCTTCTGCGTTAACAATCTCGTCAAGTTTGTTTTCACGAGACACAAATAATGCCCCACCTGCAAGAGCACAATGCTGAGATACACGATATTTAAACACGGTTAAAATGTTACGCCAGAATCATGTATATGAAGATATATGTTTTGTTTTGTAACTTTAATCTTACCTTCGCATTCACCGTACGCTTAAACCAGTTATGAAGAGAAATAATACAATTTCCCGGAGCTGGAAATTGGAAATCCAGGATACCAGAGAAAAGTATTACAGCCACAATTGGGATCATGGATACTTCCAAGATGAAAACTTGGCTGGCCCTAATTTTCTGCTGGTACGCCAGGAACGGACTTGAGAAGTCATTGGTTTCACAATCAGAAATCACGGATGACGGATGGATTTTGACAAATTTACCGCTTGTCGTCTCGAAGATGGGATGCTGCGGGCCTAAAGTATTACTTTCAATTTTTTTTTTTTTTTTAGTTTTACGATGTTGGGGTACAAAGCAGCGCAGATAAGACCCTGCAGCAGCTTGTCATTCGAATTGTTTTTATTCAGTTTGTATCCGGTGATTATTAAAATATTGTCGACGTTATGTTGCCTCTCCGGTAAATTGATACGCACAAAACCGATCGATACCATATGCTCCAAAAAAAGATAGATACTTCAAGTTCACTAATTTGCATAACGTATCTATGGACAAGAAATTTGCTCTGGCGAACATATTACCGGCCACATTACCTCCACGATACGTAACTTTTTGCCATTCCTACGGAAATAAAAATTTTATTTAAAAATAAATCATTATTGTCGGATTAATTATCAGAATTTACTTCACAAATTATACCGTATAAGCACGAAGAGTGGTCAGGTGGTCCGAGTTACTATTAAAGAATTTCATCTTGGAATTGACAACTCTATCAAACGGAACTCCTGTACGACATGTACGTTTACAGGTAACTTGGCTAAATGATGACCGAGGGACGTTTAATCTGCATTTCGAATTGAAACGCGTCGACATTCTGCAAATGTTTTATCGCGCCAAAAACCTGGTGAAAACTTCGGTGAATCCAGCATTTTCTCTGTTGAGAAAGATTTGAGAAGAGACGTAAATTATTATTATGTTCGAAAGAGACAATCGGAAGAATGCAAGACGTATAAAGGCGAATCTTTCTTACCCATTATCGTGTATCCTTACCCGGATATCCTTTCTTTTTTTTTTTTTTTTGCATAAGCGCGATATGTAGGAGTCTGCGATATCTAGTCCTTGAACGAACAGTTTTTCGAAATATTGATTTGAAACAAAATGGGGCGGACGTTCAAAGTTAAAGTTTCGATTTTTTAATCGATGAATCGTTCGTTTTTCGTCAATAAAAAAAACTGCATAAAAAAAAAATCCTTTGTTCAAAGACTACATAATTTAATATATTAAGTAAATTTTTTCAAATTTTTTATTTCAAATGATCCAGATCCAAGCAGCAGTGATCACCGCTAAAACAACTTTTAAAAAAAAAAGAATGGCCATATCTTTTTTATTTATTAATATTTTTTATTAAAAAAATTATGTTTAATTCATAAAAATATACTCTTTCACATGTACAAACATATTTTTAAAAAAGTTATAGTTCTTGCAAAAAAAATCATATTTTTCGGCTTTCTGACTGACCATGACCCCTTAAGACATTCTCTTGAAATAAGATCCGACTATGGGCGCGTTCGGGGAGACGCTATTAGCGCTAACAGCGTCATTCTATCTTTATCGCTCACCAGGTGTAAAACAAGGATAGAACAAGCAAATAGCGCTAATATCGCGCTCTCCGAACGCAGCCTATGAATACCGGCTTCAGAAAGATGTATTTCAATTATAAGTCGTGTACTTAGGTTTCATACGCTTAATTGTGTCTTGTAAATTTGCGTATCTTTTTGGACGCATAAACCATCGTAAATATTACTTGACTAGAAATAGGCGAGAGTCGCGAGACTACGCTTTCTTTGCGAAGAAGTCTTGTTATTCTTTTTCCCGCCAGCGAGTTTCATTTGTTATTATTTTGTGTACGCGCGCACACATGCGTGCACTGGTTCACATATGCGGCGTCATACAAGCTGTACGCTGTCGGCTGTACGCAGTACGATACGAAGCGAAGCAGTGGTAGGTAGCTGTGGTAGGCCGGTAGGCGATCGTTCGACACTCGATAGACGTTTGAGACGATCCGGAAGGACGAACGATTTTTATCTTCCTTGATTGATAAACTTCAATGTAAGTATAAGCTATGCCTTCATATTACGTCTCTAAGCACGCAAAATATCCCTTAAACTTGCCTATAACCGTGAATCTTAAGATGCCGAGTTACTTGCCGTTTTCATACCGGATGATACCGGACTTTTCATAACGAGTACCATCGAATATCTTGCGTCTGCGTGCATTTACAAATGCCTGAGAATATTAGCATATTTAATATCCGACGTGTGTGTTTGTTTTTAGCGATAAATTCCTTCCTGAGATAAGCATCTTTTCGTTTTTGTGTACGGTCGACAGCTTGGCTGAATCTTCCGTGTATTGAGAAAGAACGAGAAAAATTGGTGACTCGTGTCGTCGTGAGATTTTGCGAATGCCGCACCGGTGTATCCGATATATTGGTACTAGTTTATACGCATCATGTAAGTAAGATGATCTTAATATGATATTTCAACAGGGTTTGTTTATTTTCCATTATTTCAACGGAGACGTGCATATTTCGTACTCGAAATTAATGAGTACCACATTTTTGCGATTATAAGACGTATATAATAGACTGAACATTGCCGTTGGAGAACTGTAGGCAAGATCTAAAGAACAGATATGCTTGCTGGAATGCTTTTTCTTGTCTAATTAGTTGGGGAAAAAAAAGGTAGTGAAACAAAGAAAGCAAGCATATATTCTGTCCTTCAGATCTTGCCTACAGCTTTCCGATAGAAATGCCCAGTCTGCTATATACACCTATGTAAGATACTCGTAGAATTGTTTCTTCTTTATGCAACTTATGGACAGCAAATTGGAGAGATCTATATTTAATATTTTCTTTTTAATTTATATCTACATGATTTCTCTTATGAGAAATTCTCCTTTTTTAGTATGGAAAGACAGATGTGGAACGAGTGGCTGTACAATAAATACAATACTGCAAGAATGACGTCAAGACCGAGGACATCGACACCGATTCTGTCGACACCGAGGCCATCGACATCGAAGAAAGCTCGGACAACAGTAACGACACCGACAGCGTCAACGACAATGATAGCACAGACCACCATAACGCCTGTAAAAAGAGAGGTAGCGTTGAAAAAGACTTCATTGATGCAAAAAGCTGCATTGACGACAACGACGACGTCGGCAACTACAACGTCACCAACAATGATGACACAGACCACAACGTCAGCATCAACAGCAGTGATGTCGTGGGCCCCAGTGCCTACATTGACGACGACTGCATTGACGATATCGACGATGTCGACAACTACAACGTCAACAACAATGCCGGCATGTACCACAACGCCTGTGTCAGTGACAATGATGTCGTGGGCCACAATGGCATTGACGACGACTGCATTAACGATATCGACGATGTCGACAACTACAACGTCAATAACAATGCCGGCATGTACCACAACCCCTGCGTCAACGACAATGATGTCGTGGGCCACAATGCCTGCGTTGACAACGACTGCATCAACGATATCGACGATGTCGACAACTGCAACGTCAACAGCAATGCCACCAACGGCCACAATGCCTGCATCAACAACAATGGTGGCGTGGGATACCACACCTATGTCGACAATGACAACATTAACAACGATGTCAATGACAACTACAGCAGCAACGACAATGATGGCATCGGCCAAAATGTCTACGTCTACGATAACGACGATGCCAACGACGATGGGGTTGGTTACAATGCCTGAGTCAACGACAATGGAGACATTTGCCACAACGCCTGCGTTGACGACAACGACAATGATGGCATTGGCCACAACGCCTGCGTTGACGACGACTGCATTGGAGATGTCGACGACTGTCGACAACTACAACTTCAACAATGCCGGCATTGACCACAACGTCTGCGTCAACAATGATGGAATCGACGACCACGCCTGCGTCGACGACGACAGCATTAGCGATAACAATGCTATCACCAACAACTACAGCGTCAACGACATTGATGGAGTGGGTCGCAAACGCCTGTAGCACCAACAATCATGACGTCGACCACAACACCTGTATCAACAACAATGGCGTCGACTTCGACTGCAACAACCGCTCAGACACTACTTACGTTAACTGTAAGTATAAAACGTTACAAGTATTAATTAAATAAGATTGGATTATTAAAAAAAAAATTGTAGTATATTAATATTAAATTTATATACATATATATATATATATATAAACACTTTTGTTTTTTATTTTAATTAATATTATTTACAATAATCTTAGATATCTTTAGATCTGCAAGAAAAGAATTATACGAAATAATCATCAATCACAGTATACAGAGCTTTCTGTGAATTGATCGATTCACAGAGATATATAAATATATTTTTAATTTTATTTATAAATGTGTGTGTGTGTATATTGATAACATGCTCCGCTTAATTGCATTATTGCTTTTTTGCATACATATATTAACACATTTTGTTACATATTTTTCACGTTTCAGACAGAAGACTTAAGTACCCTCATAGGAACAAGCGTCAAGACCGCTCTAGCAGAACAAAGACGAGGTGGAAGAGGAGGAAGAGGAAGATGGAGAGGAAGAGGACGAGGACGAGGAAGAGGAAGTTTTAGAAACTGGAGATATGCAACATTTAACATATTTATAAACAAACGGAATTAATACAACATATATATATATATATATATATATATATATAAACTAAACATATATAACAAAAATACATATAATATAAAAATACATACACAACCATAAAAATAGATATTATTCATAAAATACATATAATAAGAGTAATAAAGTTAATACAGGATTAATAACAATGTTTTACTTATCTTCGGAAGCTTACAATTTATATTAATTACAAGCCACCAGCTATATCAACATTAAATTTTAATTAAAAAATTTTTTAATGCGGAAGAACTTCGAGTTCTACGATTGCGATATAGTAGTTATCAACGATTCTATAGTTTCGACAAGTTTGAATTTATTATAGGTACACGACAACAATTATTACACGTTGAATAAATAAAATAAAAGAAAGATTATCTGATTTTAAAACAATTGGTTACCTTCACATATTGCACGAACGTATGTATGTACATACATACTCCATACTCCTTTCTTCTCTCATATACAATTATTATTACATAAGAATTTGGCTCATGATATTTTGTAGACATATACAGGGTAAATCTTAATAGATGTACCAACTTTTTACCACCGGAGATGGGTTACTGACTGCAACTGTAATCAACCGAACGATCCATAGATGACACCTGCTTGGATCGACCGCTCCGATCGACATACCTCAACAAAGTTAGCCCCCTCAAGTGGATTATTGATAGCTTTTTTTTACCAATCGTTTGGTGGTTGATTGGTAGTATTTGGTACCGTATTCAAAACGTTTGGTAGTTTCTCGTTTTTTTAGGAAATCGAAAACAAATTTTTGATCTTCTCTTTGCCCCCCCCCCCCCCCCACGACTATTGTAATATTTTTTTTTTTTAATCGATTGGCGATTGATTGGCAGTGTTTGGTACCGCATTAAAAACTTTTGGTGGTTTCGCGTTTCTCTAGGAAATAAAAAAAAGCAATTTTTGATCTTTTCTTAGCCCCCCCCACTTTGACTATTGTAATTTTTTTTTTTAGTCGATTGGCGATTGATTGGCAGTGTTTGGTACCGCATTAAAAACTTTTGGTGGTTTCGCGTTTCTTTAGGAAATCGAAAAAACAAATTTTTTAATAAATTTCTAGAATTTACTAGATCGCAAGCAATCCAGACCTTAATATATTTGGCAGACAATTGCTTCTTTTTAAATAAGTATTTGTAATTATTTGGAAATCATTTAGAGAAAGGACCCCGCGGAATCCTTATGGAAAATGGCTTTCGGTCAAATGTTTCGGAACTTTGCAAAAGGTAGTTTCAACATGTAGATTAAAAGTGTTAATGGGCATAAAGCTCTAAAAATTCGAGATTTTGAGCTACAGCCATCCAAAGTGGTAGATTTTTGAATTTCTGCAGCATATTCCGAAGTTCGGCAACGGTAGCTTATTTTAGTTCGGTGAGGTTTTACAAAAAAGTGGTAAGTACAAAAGTTTTGTATTAGATTCGAGGCTCCGATTTTTAGGCTCTTTTTTTCACTATAAGGCCCATCGCCTGTTTGGGGCCCATTGCCTATTTGGGGCCCTACACATGTAGCTTGTGGTGCATCCGGCCAGCTAAGGCAAGACTGTGGGGCGTCCGGCCAGTTAAGACAAGACTGTGTGGCGTCCGGCCAGTTAAGACAAGACTGGAGCGTCCGGCCAGTTAAGACAAGACTGTGGGGCGTCCGGCCGGCTAAGGCAAGACTGTGGGGCGTCCAGCTGGCTAAGGCAAGACTGTGTGGCGTCCGGCCAGTTAAGACAAGACTGTGTGGCGTCCGGCCAGTTAAGACAAGACTGTGTGGCGTCCGGCCAGTTAAGACAAGACTGGGGCGTCCGGCCAATTAAGACAAGACTGGGGCGTCCGGCCAGTTAAGACAAAACTGTGTGGCGTCCGGCCAGTTAAGACAAGACTGGGGCGTCCGGCCAATTAAGACAAGACTGGGGCGTCCGGCCAGTTAAGACAAAACTGTGTGGCGTCCGGCCAGTTAAGACAAGACTGTGTGGCGTCCGGTAGTTAAGACAAGACTGGGGCGCCCGGCCAGTTAAGACAAGACTGTGGGGCGTCCGGCCGGCTAAGGCAAGACTGTGGGTCGTCCGGCTGGCTAAGGCAAGACTGTGTGGCGTCCGGCCAGTTAAGACAAAACTGTGTGGCGTCCGGCCAGTTAAGACAAGACTGTGTGGCGTCCGGCCAGTTAAGACAAGACTGGGGCGCCCGGCCAATTAAGACAAGACTGGGCGTCCGGCCAGTTAAGACAAGACTGGGGCGTCCGGCCAGTTAAGACAAGACTGTGGGGCGTCGGCCGGCCGGCTAAGGCAAGACTGTGGGGCGTCCAGCTGGCTAAGGCAAGACTGTGTGGCGTCCGGCCAGTTAAGACAAGACTGTGTGGCGTCCGGCCAGTTAAGACAAGACTGTGTGGCGTCCGGCCAGTTAAGACAAGACTGGGGCGTCCGGCCAATTAAGACAAGACTGGGGCGTCCGGCCAGTTAAGACAAAACTGTGTGGCGTCCGGCCAGTTAAGACAAGACTGGGGCGTCCGGCCAATTAAGACAAGACTGGGGCGTCCGGCCAGTTAAGACAAAACTGTGTGGCGTCCGGCCAGTTAAGACAAGACTGTGTGGCGTCCGGTTAGTTAAGACAAGACTGGGGCGCCCGGCCAGTTAAGACAAGACTGTGGGGCGTCCGGCCGGCTAAGCAAGACTGTGGGTCGTCCGGCTGGCTAAGGCAAGACTGTGTGGCGTCCGGCCAGTTAAGACAAAACTGTGTGGCGTCCGGCCAGTTAAGACAAGACTGTGTGGCGTCCGGCCAGTTAAGACAAGACTGGGGCGCCCGGCCAATTAAGACAAGACTGGGGCGTCCGGCCAGTTAAGACAAGACTGTGGGGCGTCTGGCCGGCTAAGGCAAGACTGTGGGGCGTCCGGCTGGCTAAGGCAAGACTGTGTGGCGTCCGGCCAGTTAAGACAAGACTGGGGCGTCCGGCCAGTTAAGACAAGACTGTGGAGCGTCCGGCCAAGTTATCCATTCAGTCGTTGATTATTTCTATATAGCATTAGGAACATGTCCCTCTGCAACCCGATTGGCTGCATCTAATGTTTTATTCAACAATGATGGATCAGGATACCTCACATCCACTTGATGTCGCGCATAACCAAGAAACCATATCACACTGGTTACATGGGCGCACGCACCTAGAGTCCTTGCTCCAGATTGACATGTACAATAATATCCAGTAATTGGATCAGCATCATCGGCGTTTTCAATACCTTCGTCGTCAGCAACTCAAAATGATATGAATATTTGGTGTCTTCCAGCACTTCGAAACCTAGAGTACACTCTGATTCTCAAAAAACCCGCTTCATTTAAATGTTCATCTAGTTGAAATTCATTCCTTCTTATAAGATTGTCTACCTCCACCCTTGCTTGCACAGCATTTGGGATACGTGATCTCTCCAAGATTTCTTGTGCCGCCTGTGCAGTTGCACCTTCCATGTTAAATCATAGGATGATACCTGTTTAATATTGCACCAGCGATGCGATAAAACTCACCGAGGTTTTTTGCATGCTGTAAGCATAGTGTGTTAGCAAAAAACTTAACACAGACCGAAAATGACCGTTTCTACTTTCTACTATCCAACGACTCTTAGTGACAATACGAGATGCATTTGCATCTTCGGTTGTTAGCTGTCGCTGTCCAGCCTCAAGTAATGCTGGCATTTCATATTGGATGCCCAACAGCTGTAAAAGAGGTATAGCATCACGATAACCTCTATCGACCAAAACTATATCGTTACGTTGAAACCATTCTCTCAGTGCATTTCCATCTGTTTCAAAATCATGCCTAAGTATTTCTGCATCGTTGTTACGAGAATCGGAAAAATATGGCCCAAAAATCTGTAAAATGTAGCCATTAGGAGCAACAACTAGAGTGGGTTTTAGGAGATGCCTGTGTTTGTGGACGGAATAAGATTGCCTTAATACACGAAAATGTGAACTCTTATGTATGTATGCATAAGTAGAGTCGATTACAACAATGGCTTTCGGTTCATTCGGTTGAGGATTATACAAGGTATTAGAAAACTCCGTTACGTGTCGAGCAATGAAATCTTGCCTTGTTATCGATCTAGGTCCAATATTCTCTAAAACAAATCTTTGTGCTAATGCTCTTCTAACATAGTCTATAACGGTGCTTACATTTTGTCTACTACCGTAATCGAATATGACTTTAAGAAACTCATCACTCAAGCCTTGTCTGAGTTTGCATAGAAACATCAATAAATCTTTTCTCCTTATATATCGGAGTCTACCGTTTTGGAGAACCGGGTCACAATATGTTAACAAATCCTGGAATTGTTGTTTTGTTATCGGTGCGATGCATTAAAATTCTTCATCGCTTAAACTATTTTCGTCAATAAACTTAGCTTTAGCTACAGCGACGTGTCTAAGTTGATTCAAAAATGCGGACATTTGTGGTCCTCTTATGATAATCGGTCTGTTAATGTAACCGAGACCAGCTATTAGAATATTTAATAAATATCCATTTGCATCTAAATGATGCCTGCATGATCTTACATTTTCAGGTACAAAAATATTTCTTTCTATGAAAACATTTACCCTACAAGCTAATGATAATCTCTGCAAATCATTTGCAGCATCACAAATGACGCAAGTTTGACTCGCTGTTTGTCTCAGCACATTTAATCGAAGACAGGTTGGATCGGCTTCGATTATTGCTATTTCATTCAGAATAGATACATTGCAGTTAAAGCACAACCTAGATTCATCATTCATACGCAAACATGGATGATTAAGCTCATCTCGTCTTGTGATAGCTATTTGTCGTTTAAGGATATTCTCATCACCATTTATGTGAACCAGGTTTCGTGCATTGAATACTGTATCGCATGAAAAACAACGTATTCGTGGAGGTCTGCCAGCCATTCTTTTTTTTACTTGCCAATAACTAAGAATAACTAAGAATCTTGCGATGGAAAACAGAATGTGATACTTGGACCAATTCACAAGATGGCTTATATGTAGAATTGGTACAAACATAAATTCGTTCAAAAATGATCGATAGAAAGGATCGGGAAACGAAATAATGGCTCATAAACTCTCGGAAAAACTTTTGTAGTCAAACATTTGAACGCATAATAAGGGATAATTGTTGACTGAAACTTATAGAAAAAAATATCATAACGTTAAACGTTAAAACGTTAACAATAAATTGTTACTATATAGAATTAAATCATATCGATGTGCAAGATCTCGAGCTCAACAAAAATCTACAATGACAACATGGGATCACCATCGGAAAGGTCGGTTCAAAATGTGTAGGGTCCCAAATTGGCTCATGGACTTAGAAAGATATGGACGGGCGCGTAAACTTGCGGGGGGATTGATAAGCGCGGTAAGGGGAGCAGTCCATCCGCTCGGCTATTTCCGTAGGTACGGTTCGGATATGCTCGACAGCAGCACACACGGACGTAATCTTTGCTTTGGTGTGCGTTGCCAGCACATCCCCTCCACATGCATGCTGTTCCATCACGTGCATGGTCACGTGTGCTGTCGAGCGTCCGAATTTTTCCGAGTCTAACCGAGGTTTGTCGAGCGGATGGATTACTCCCCTCCCGCGCTATCAGACGTCTCCTTGCCCATAGTTCCAGTTTACGCTACCTCTGTGAATAGGCTATGCTGAATTTTCGTGCTTAACATAATTGAACGTATATAACCTTAGTATGCCACGGACCTAAAAACTCGTTCTCCTGATAATTTTACAAAACTTTTGTACTTACCACTTTTTTGTAAAACCTCACCCAACTAAAATAAGCTACCGTTGCCGAACTTCGGATTATGCTGCAGAAATTCAAAAATCTACCACTTTGGATGGCTGTAGCTCAAAATCTCGAATTTTTAGAGCTTTATGTCCATTGACACTTTTAATCTACATGTTGAGAACTATCTTTTTGCAAAGTTTCGAAACATTTGACCGAAAGCCATTTTCCATAAGGATTCCGCGGGGTCCTTTAGGAAAACCATTTTCATATTTGGAAAAGAGTACATACATAATTATAATGGCTATATTTACCGACCGTTTTGATACGCGTACTAAGTACTAGATTTGGACTAAATTGGCTTAATTAGTACGTACGATGGTGTAAACAATAAGGGCTATGACACACAAAATGCAAACGTAACATAAGCATGAGACCGCTGGACCAATAAACATCTTACGTAATTAATATGGCGACTTTATGCTGGATGCTCATTGGTCCAGCGGTCTTGTGCTATGCTTATATATGCTACGCTATGCATTTTGTGTATTATAGCCTTAACGTATTAAGGTATTATGAAGGCGTATCGTACCAAAATAGTACAAAACGTCATCACGTGATTCGTTTTGTCGCTCGAACGATCGGTTTCAGCGGCTCGTGAAAATGCAGCTTTATGCCTCTTCTATAATACTCGTACTCCGTGGTTCGGCTTTGCCGCGCGAATAATTTTCTACCATTACAAGTCATTTGTCTGTGATGAGCATTACATGATGTACATATGTCGCAGGCTTATTGCAAAATCAGCCCTTTTGCAAAAAGACTAGCTTTGCGAAAGGCCGGCATTTTGCGAAGCACTGATCGTTTCCCAATAAAGGCTATAATACACAAAATGCATAGCGTAGCATAAGCGTAGCATAAAACCGTTGGACCAATGAGCATCCAGCATAGAGTCGCCATATCAATTTACATAAGATGCTCATTGGTCCAGCAGTCTTATGCTATGCTTTATTTAATTGATTAACTTAAACACAACGTTTCGACTGAGATTCCAGACCTTATCAAGTGTATAAATACACGCCTTTGCAAACACTTCATTAGTTCGGATATTATGCCAGCAATAAGCTTAAATCTAAGAACTGAAATATTATAATAATTAACGGGTATCGATTAAATTATAAAACATCGAGTCTATGAAGAGACGGGACACTTGCGTGATTTGTGCGTTGGTTGGTATTTAAAATGTGGATTTTCATAATGTCAGACAATAATTTAGACTGATATAAAGAGGTAACGTCTACAGTGGCGGACGACGACGGACAACATATAAACAAATATAAACA